>PVIW01005910.1:0-96827 GCA_004026585.1 Noctilio leporinus
TGCTTTGCTTCCTTGCCTTAGTTGAGCACCCTTCTGTGATAGGAGATTTGTGGAGTTCAATGTTGCCGTCTCCCAGATTTTCTCCACTTGCTGTTCTTGGTGTGTCCTTTATTTGGGCTGTCTGGTTGTATTCTGGGCCTGCGGGCTACTGTCCTGCTGGCCTCCTCTGCCTCTGGGCTCTGCTCCCCTGTGTCCAGATACTGCCCGTTCCAATCCCCAGGGTCCTGAAGACGTCTCACGCTCCTTATCCTGTCCTCTAGCTGCTTTGGCACTCGAGAACACCATCAGCACTGCTCTCTACTCTGTCGCCATCTTCCCTCTTTAAAGCACTGTTTTAATAGCTAAAGGTACAAACTACTCAATGTCTTAGCAGCTGTAAAGCAATAAATACATTTGATGTATTCATAAAAATATTGCTACTTAGCATAAAGTGAATTAGGTTTCACTGTAGTCATCTTCACGGAGGAATATTATAAATATAAGGATCAAAAACAAAATAAAAATTACCTTATTTTCATAAAGTTTAAGAATAGGCAAATCTAAATAATATGGAATCTGATGATACTTACATGGTAAGATTTAAAGAAAAGCAAAGGAACGTTAACAAATTTTAGGATAGTGGGAGTGGAATGGAAAGAACATAAGGAGCTATGGTTTGTATGGTGTATTTCACAATAAAAATTTTTTATTTTTCATTTTTATTTTATTGTTGTTTCACATTTATCCTATTTTCCTTCACACTGCGCTCCCCTGCCCCACCCTCCCCATCACCCCTCCCACCATCAGTCTTACATGTTGTCTATGCCCATGGATCATCCTTGCTTTGACTAAACTGTTCCCTCTTTCTTGTTCCCTCTGCACAGTTTCTTGTCACCATGCCTCTGGTTCTGTTTTGGTTGTTTGTTTTGTTCATTAGACTCCTGTATGGGGTGAGATCGTATGGTATTTGTCTTTCACTGACTGGCTTATTTCCCTAAGCATAATACTCTCCAGTTCATCCGTGTTGTCCCAAAAGGTAGGAGTTTCTTGTTTCTTTCTGCTGTATAGTATTCCACTGTGTAAATGTACCACAGTTTTTTGATCCAGTCATCCACTGAAGGGCATTTAGGCTGTTTCCAGCACTTGGCTATAGTAACTAGTGCTGCTATGAACATAGGGATACATAGGTTCTTCTGAATTGGTGTTTCAGGTTTCTTTGGGTATAATCCTAGCAGTGGACTAAGTTGCTGGGTCAAAAGGCAGTTCAATTGTTAGTTTCTTGAGGAAATTCCATACTGTTTTCCATAGTGGCTGCACCAATCTGCATTCCCACCAACAGTGCACCAGGGTTCCCTTTTCTTCACATTCTCACCAGTCCTTGTTTGTGGATTTGTTAATGATGGCCATTCTGACAGGTGTGAGGTGGTATCTCATTGTGGCTTTAATTTGCATATCTCTGATGGCTAGTGATGTTGAGTGTTCTTTCATATGCCTATGGGTCCTTTATATGTCTTCCTCAGAGAAGTGTCTCTTTAGGTCCCTTGCCCATTTTTTAATTGGATTGTCTATCTCCCTGGTGTTGAGTCATATTAGTTCTTTATATATATTTAGAGATCAAACCCTTGTCTCAGGTATCATTGGCAAATATGTTTTCCCATACAATTGGTTCCCTATTCATTTTGCTGATGTGTTTTTTTAGCTGAGCAGAAACTTTTCAGTTCAATGTAGTCCCATTTATTTATTTGTTCCTTTATTTACTTTGCCCTTGGAGAAGTATCTGTGAAAATATTGCTGGGTGGGATATCTGAAATTTTACTTCCAATATTTTCCTCTAGGACTTTTACGGTGGCATGGCTTATATTTAAGCCTTTTATCTATCTTGATTTTATTCTGGTGTATGGTGTATGGTGTAAGTTGGTGGTCTAGCTTTATTTTTTTGCATGTGCCTGAGCAGTTCTCCCAGCACCACTTGCTGAAGAGGCTTTTTTCACTTTATTTTATGCTCCTTCCCCCTTTGTCAAATATTAATTGACCATACAGCCCTGGGTTTATTTCTGGGTTTTCTCTTCTGTTCCATTGATATATATGCGTATTCTTATGCTAGTACCAGACTGTTTTCATTACAGTGGCCTTGTAGTATTGTTTGATATTCAGTTGTGATTTCTCCTACTTCATTCTTCTTTCTCAAGATTGCTGTGGCAATTGTTATTAGCTCCATATAAGTTTTTGAAGTATTTTTTCTATATATCTGCAATATGTCATTGGGATTACATTGAATCTATAGATTGCTTTGGGTAGCATGGACTTGTTTTTTTTTTTTTTTTAAAGATTTTATTTCATTATTTTTAGAAAGAGGGGAAGGGAGAGAGGCAGAGAGGGAGAAAGACATCAATGTATGGTTGCTTTTCAACAGCCTCCAGCCACAGACCTGGCTGGAGACCTGGTTTGCAACCTTGTTACGTGCCCTGGCTGGGGAATCGAACCTGTGACCTCTGGGTTCACAGGCCGGAGCCTTATCCACTGTGCTACCAGCCAGGGCAGAGCATGGACATTTTGATGATGTTTGTTCTTCCCATCCATGAACATGGTGTATATACTTCTATTACAGTAAAAATTTTGATGAGAACATTGTTGAAAGGAACCTTGCAGTGATTCTTTACCTAAGGAAAGAATTTTGGTAATGTAAATATTGGTTCTTACTTAATCTTTTGGTAGGTGTCTTGCATATAAAATCCTCTGGTAGATATATTTTGCATTTATTTTTCATGGTTGATGTCAGTCTTGTTAAGTAGGGAACAGGCCTAAGAAGAAGGTAAGACTTGGAGGATTTATCCACAAGTTCAAGTTCAGTGGTTGTAGACTTAGAATAAGATAAAGTTAGCGTAGTATTGTTAAAAACAAAAGACTTTAAAAATTTTTTTTTGGTTAGCAGCAGAGATACTCTTGCCTGCACCCTTAACCTGAATCTGCTATTAATTGGAAGTGTTTATGCATTGACATCTCTTCCCTTTGTGAAGAAATATGACATCCAATAATGACACACAGACCTGACCTACTTTGGAGGAACCAGAGGACAAAGAAATTCTAGCTTTCTTCATTCTTTTTTATTGAAAAAAACAACAACAACAGAGATTTGGGCAAGTAAGGCCCATAAGTTCCTATATTTATTTTCCTTTGAAGGCTCTTAACACATTCTACTCCTATCCATCCATACAATGCTCCTATACATTGGAAATTTCCCCATGATAGTATATGTTGCTTCTAGGCCAGTGGACTTGATGCAGGTGGATCCTTTGCCTGTGCTTATCTGGAATTCTTTAGCCATTTTCTAAGGGGTTTGAGTGAATAAGGATAAAAGAATCCATTGGTTTGCTTTTATTTTTGTCATGTATTATAGATTTGATTTTATAAACACCTCAGCCATTTTTTAAAAGAAGCAGTTGGTATCCAAACATACACACTTATGTTGATGAGTGAATCAATTTGCCTAATAATTTGGACTAGTCATTCCATTTAGTTATGCTGTGGTTGTCTAGTAATATTTCAGTTCTATCTTAGTTCTCTTTCTCTGTTTTTATTTTGCTAAGCTGGTAGATTATTTCATCCCAATTTTAATATTTATTGATTTAAGAATAATAATAATTTAGAAAGTTTCCTCTAAACCATTATCAAAAATCTTTTTGGTTTGGCTTATTAATCACAATTGGATTTTGGGTCCTGGATCCCTATATTGGATCCTTGAGATTCTACAAACCCATTGTTTTGTGTAATAAACATCATCCATACCAGATTAAGTTGAATGTCCATATCTGGACTATCAAGAACTATTAGACATACAGATCAATGATGAACAGATTTAAGAACCCAGAAATAACCCTTATGTTTATGGTCATTTGACTTATGGCAAGGCCACAAAGACAGTTGAATGGAGAAATAATAGTTTTTCTTCAACAAATGGTGCTAGGACAACTGGGTATTCACATGCAAAAGAATTAAGTTGAACTCCTGCTTTACACCATAAATAAAAATTAACTCAAAATGGACCACAGATACAAATGTAAGAGCTACAATTATAAAACTGTTATAAGAAAGCATAGGAGTAAATCTGTGATTCGGAGTTAGGCAAGAATTTCTTGGGTATGATGGCAAAAGCATAAGGGACCAAAAAAAAGTAGATAAATTGGGTTACATCAAAATTAAAAACTTTACTGCTGTAAACAGTGCCATCAAAAAAGTGAAAGACAACCAGAGAATGGGAGAAAATCTTGCAAATTATATCTCTGATATGGCATTTGTATTTGAAATATATAGAAAAATTCTTTTAAAATAATGAAAAGACAACCTAATTAAAAATTAACAAAAAAGGTATATAGCTATCCAATAAATATGTAAGTAATGTTCAACATCATTAGTCATAAGGAGAATGAAAATCAAAGCCATAATGAAATACTACTTCACATCCATGAGGAAGATGGACGTAAGTATTGGTGGGGATGTATAGGAATTAGAGCATTCTCTTGCATTGATGATAAAATGATGTAGCCACTTTGTCATTTCCTTAAAATCCCCCCAAAATTATATATATACTGTGCGTGCGTGCGTGCGTGCGTGCGTGTGTGTGTAGCATATATGATCAAGGATTCCACTTTTAGGTATAAATCCAAGAAAATGAAAAGTTACAGAAAAATTTTATGTGAATGTTTATAGTAACATTATTCCTAATAGCAAAAATGTGAAATTAACCCAGGTTCCATCAACTGATGATTGGATAATTAGAAAGTGGTATATCCAGCCCTGGCTGGTGTGGCTCAGTGGCTTGAGTGCTGGCCTAAAAACCAAAGGGTCACTGGTTCAATTCCCAGTCAGGGCACATGCCTGGGTTGTGGGCCAGGTCTCCAGTTGGGGGTGTGTGAGTGGTAACCACACATTGATGTTTCTCTCCCTCTCTTCTCCTCTCTCTAAAAATAAATAAAAATCTTTAAAAAAAAAAAAAATGTGGTATATCCATATAGTGGAATAGTATTTGGCAATACAAAGGAATGAAGTATTGATACCTACTACAAACACAGATGCCTCTTGAAACTGTTATGCTGAGTGAAGGAAGTGAGTCATAAAAGACCACATATTGTATAGCCTTTTTTTTTTTTTTTGAAATGTTCAGTATAGGCAAATTTATAGAGACAAAGTAGAGTAGGGTTACTTAGGGCTGGTGAGGAGTTGAATGTTGGGTGAGTAGTGACAGCCTATGGATACAGATATTTTTTAGGAAAACAAATGTTTAAAAGTATCCATACATTGTTGTGATGGTTGCATTGCTCTGTGAATATGCTAAAAAAACAAAATATGTAGATGTACATATGGTGACTTACGGTATGTGAATAGTAGCTAAATAAAATTTTTAAAAAATGAACTAGAATACAAGGAAATGGAAATATTTGCTAAGGGAAAGTACTGATGTGATTGTCTTTTAATAAATTTATTTTTCTTACTCTAAATAGTATTTGCCAATTTTCTTTTAAAGTTTACTTTTGGAAAAAAATTCAGGTTACCTTTAGCAAAAGACCTATAGATTGAAACTTTAAAGCAAATTTAAATGAATAAGAGCCAAATAGAGTAGGGGAAAAGGGAGATGGATATAGTTTTACCTAAAAACTTAGGCTAGCTGTAGTTACCACCGTTAACTTAATTTTTTAAAATCCTCCCATGAAGACATTTTCATTGCTTTTAGAAAGAGAGAGGAAATTGGTAGGTATGAGGAATGGAGAGAAGAACATTGATTGGTTGCCTTCTCCTATACACCCTGACCAGGGATTAAACCTGGCTTTGTGCCCTGACTGGGATTTGAACCTGTGACCTTTTTATTTTATTTTATTTTATTTTATTTTATTTTATTGTTGTATTACATCCATCCCCTTTTTTGCTCCCTCTGTCCCCCTCTCCACCCACCCATTTCCCCCAAGGTCAATCCCACCTGTTGTCCATGTCCATGAACCTGTGACCTTTTAGTGTAAAGCACAATGCTCCAACCAATGCCATACCAACTAGGGCAGTTCACTTAGTTTAAAGACAAAAACCATGATGAATTGAGGAAACTCATTTTCTAGCATTCTGCAGTACTCCACTGTAAAGCAAAATTTAACATGACTTGCTATCAGGTTCACAAAACTCTGTCTAAAATAAAGAAAAAGGATTACTTAATAGTGAATTAAAAAAATAATACTAAAATATCCTTCATGTGGAAATTCATTTTGATCTTGGATACATGTCTGGTGTAAAATGTTATTTATTCAAATCTCTGGTTATCTGAACTCAGGAATGAGTAGAAAACTTAACAGTTTGGTTTGGTGTCACTGCCGTTAAATAGAAGTTATCTAACAAAATAGTCTGATACAATGCCAGAAGAGCAGAGTAGCCCATTATAAAGTTTGAAATGAGATGCCTATGCTTGTTTTAAAAATTTAACATAAGGCCCTGGCTGGTGGCACAGTGGATAAGTTGCCTGCCTGCGAACCCAAAGGTTCCCGGTTCGATTCCCAGCCAGGGTACATAACCAGGTTGCAAGCCAGGTCTCCAGCCAGGTCTGTAGCTGGAGGCAGGTGAAAGGCAACCATAAATTGTTGCTTCTCTCCCTCTCTGCCTCTCCTTTCCCTTCTTTCTAAAAATAATAAATAAAATCTTTAAAAAAATTGAAACAATTTTAAAAATAATAAAAATTTAATACAGTTTTAATTTTAGGATAGTTTTAGATTTATAGAAAAGTCTAATACAGTATAGAGTTTTCAATTATGCCACACCCAGTTTCCCTATTATTAAAACCTTATGTTAGTGGGGTACATTTATCATAATTATGAACCAGTATTGATGCTTTATTATTAACTAAAAACCATAGTTTATTTAGACTTCCTTAGTTTTTACATGTCTTTTTTTCTGTGTCAGGATTCAATTTGAATACAACATTATATTTAGTTATATCTCCTTAGGCTCCTCTTGACTGTGACAGTTTTCCCATATTTCTCTTTACATATAAAATTTGATATTTTTGTCATGATTAGGTTATGGATCCTAAGGGTGGAAGATCACACCTTGTCAATAGTGGATACTATCATTGTGACTTACCACTGTTGATATTGAACTTGAGCACCTGGCCGAGGTCTTTTTTGTTAGGTGTAAAGTTACCCCCTGACCCTTCATATTGTCTTTTATGGAAGGAAGTCATTAGATACGTGTACTTTTGATAGCTTTTTTCTTTTTTGCAGTTCACAAAAGGAACTGTTTTGAACACTAAGTAATATGGTATGCTTGCTTTTTCCAGTGGAGAGCTTATATATATTTACATAGAAAGGGTTTTCTGGACTATGTATAGGTAGGGCCAAAATTTTTCTCAAGAAAGCGATTTGATTCTGTTCTCATGCTTGAACACTTCTTTTGCTACTCTTAGATTTTAGTACCATAAATTGTGAAAGTGATTTCCTTGGCCTAGAATTTCTTAAGAGATGACAGTTGTCTGCATTATAATGAATCATAAGATATTAGTTTCCTGTAACAGTTTCCTGTAACACAGTACACATCTCACTGTTTCTATAGGTCAGGAGACCTGGCACAGCTCACCCAAGTCCACTGCCCAGGTCTCATAAAGCTGCAAAGTATTGGGTGGATTGCTTCTTATCTGGAGATTCAAATGGGAAATAACTCTTTTCTAAGATTGTGTTGGTTATTGGTAGAAATTATTTTCTTGTGGCTTTATAACTGACTTTTTGCTGGCTCTTGGCTATCATCAGATTCTAGAGAACTTGTCTACAGTTTCTTGAATATGTGTTCATTATGTGTACGTGGAATCGTTGGAGGTTGGTCTCCTTAGGGTTTGTCTGCTATATATTATATGACTTCTGTAAAGAATATTTAAGTTGTAGTAGTACTACATCCAGTGAATGTTTTGATGAAAGTTAGCCACAGAGTCCATTCTGAGTATCAGTTTGACCTGCTAGAGTTCATTGTAATGAAAAGAATAAACCTTAATATTTTAAATGAAGGAGGGTAGAGGTGATCATGTGGCATACCAGCAGAAGATGAAGAATGAAGTTGGAAGAGAGATAAGGTACTGTAATATACGTATATTGTTCATGTTCTGATATCATATCATTTATTCCTTTATTAGTAAGTTTTTGATATTTATGTTTAAGAACTCATTACTATGTGTTGGAGCCTCCCCAGCCTGCAGAGATCCTCTGGTTCTGTGGATGAGGTGAATACTTCCCAGGCAGTTTGGGCTGGGAGAGGGGTGGGGGGCACCAGCTAGTAGTGGCTCAGGGCCAAAAGCTTCTTTTGCTGTTTCCAAAGATCTTTTATTGAAAGTGGTAAACTTGAAGGCGTATAACTTGTTAGTCAATGCTAAACAATACTAATTATAGGAAAATGAATATTGTTCAGGAATAGCAGGTGAAGGAACACTGAGAATTCATTCCGGTGGGGATGTGCATTCAGATTTAAAAAACCTCTGCTGTTGATACAATATAGGATTAAGTGAGGTGAGAGAACAGACTCCAAAGGGGCTAACATATGTTCCCATGGTCTGATTTCCACTGGGGCCCCCTGGCTATAGCATGGAAGCATGTGTGCACCCAGCTTTTTTGGTTTTCTGGTCAGATCTTAACAGGCTTCGCCTGGCCTGCACCGGACTCCAAGACTTGACGCTTTCCCAAGGGGGACCCTGACAACTCATACATGAAATCCTTGAGAGGTGGCAAAGGTCTCAGGTCCTAGAACTCATTTGCCTGGGTTCAAATACAGGCAACCCTCGTGTAACATAGTAGGTTCCTAAAAAATGCTATGTTATACAAATTCATGTTACTATGAAGCAAAGAACTAGTACAGAAAAGGGGGTTAGGTTTCAAAAAGTATAAAAATATACTATTTTTAGAATTTAGAGAAATATCTATTAAAGCAATTTTCACCAAAATATAACATACTAATATGTATTAAATAATGTTTTCTTCATCATCACTACTAAGCCCCATCAACTGAGGGCATTTTCTTTTTGACAGGATTTCTTCATCCTCTGAACTTTCTTCAGCATTATCTTGACTTCCCTCCTATACTTTCTTATGTCCTGTGTTGTTCAGAGATTTCCCTAATTATATATATATTTAAAGATTTTTATTATTTTTCAGAGAGAGAGGAAGGGAGAGAGGCAGAGAGGGAGAGAAACATCAATGTATGGTTGCCTTTCACCTGCCTCCAGCTACGGACCTGGCTGGAGACCTGGCTTGCAACCTAGTTACGTTGCCCTGGCTGGGAATCGAACCAGTGACTTTTGGGTTCGCAGGGATTTCCCTGATTTTATACGAGATATTTTTGCTGTTAAAAGCTCTCGCCCTGGCTGGTGGCTCATGGATAAGGTGCCAGCCTGCAAGCCCAAAGGTTGCTGGTTCCATTCCCAGCCAGGGTACATAACCAGGTCTCCAGCCAGGTCCTTAGCTGGAGGCAGGTGAAAGGCAACCATGTATTGGTGTGTCTCTCTTCCTTTCTCCCTCTCTCCCTTCCCCTCTCTTTAAAAAACTAGTAAGTAAAATATATATTTTAAAAAAAAAGCTCTTAACTACATTCCATATTGTTTAGGGACTTCCTTAATTTCGAATGAGATAATTTTTGCTCTTAAAAGCTCTTATTACACTCTGTGTTGTTTGGGGATTTCTCTAATTCTTGAACTTAGAGTGAAACTGTGTTCTAGGATGCTGTGTTGTATGAGGGTTTCCCCAGTTCTCAAACTGTTAGAGCAAAACTGTGTTATAGAAGTGCATGTTATATGGGGGTTACCTGTACTGCCTGTGCTATTTAGTACAGTATGACTTGGGCAAATTACTTGATTGGTGTGTGTATCAGTTTTAAATGGGAATAATAATTACTTAATAGAGTTATTGTGAGGATTAAGAGCTCATGCTTATAATTGTTCATTTCTTTTTAAGTGTTATAATGATTCCATGGTTATATGTTAAAAATAGAGTGCATTGTTTTAGAGGTACATATGGTTATATTTACTGATGAAGTAATGAAGGTAATTGGGATTTTGGAGGAAATTAGTAGAGGTATAGATGAAACAAAACCGGCCATGAGTTAATAATTGTAATTACATTACTCTACTTTCTCATATATTTACACATTTTTGTAATAAAAACTTTAAAGTACCAATACCTTGGCTTGTATTAAGTTCTCAATTTATTTTAGCTCTTCCCTTTATGTTTATTTTTAATATATATTGAAATCCACTTGTCTAAAACAAAAATATAAAAGGAACTAAGTGATTATGTTTGCTTCTTTCTAGTTAAGTTATAATTTATAGTTTGACTTAATTGTGGCTTATATCACATTTCATTTAGTTTAGTTTACCATAGTCTTTCTGTCAGTGAGATGGAAATTACTATCAATATTTAGTGTTTTTAGTATTAGTGGTGGGAGACATTTTTACCAATAGTGAAGATATTAGCAGCAGAAACCAAGGCTTTCCTAGGTAAACAGTGGTAACTTAATGTTAAGTGGTACAACTTAATGTATTTACTTGCTGTTTAATAGAAGTAATAAAGTTAACTATACTTAAGAGCTTATTCACCAAGTATCTTAAATGTGGTAAATGTATCTTTCTGCTTACTATCATATGGTCCTACATTATATATCACTGTTAAACTAGATGGATTGAAAGTTTTATTTATTCAAAATTGGGAGTTATTTTACTAGTGATTCTGATTTATTTGGATGAACCTTACAACTTAAAAATGCAAAACAAAATTTAAAAGGAGCAAACTCAAATCTCTTGGAGTTCAAGTAGGAATGAGGACAGGTAAGAACCTTATTTTGATAACTGTTTTCAAGTCACATACAGACACACCCTTTATTCAATAGGTGAGGCCACTGAGGGCTGTTAGAGCTAGATAATTTGCCAAAGGTCACACAAACATTTCTTAGAAATGGAGTTGAGAATTGAACTCTATGTAGATCCCACCTCTTGATCCTGTGAACCTTTTGCTGTCCCAGTGATTTCCACATTGTTCTCCTGAGCCCTAGTGTTCTAAAAAGTTTTACCTGTCTCTGAACCTTTCACCCAGGGTTAACAGGAATAGCTGGTTTAATTCCCCAGCCAGGGCACATAACCAGCTTGTAGGCCAGGGCTCCAGCCAGGTCTATAGCTGGAAGCAGGTGAAACACAACCATACATTGATATTTCTCTCCCTCTCGGCCTCTCACCCTTCCCCTCTCTCTGAAAAATAATAAATAAAATCTTCTTTCTTTCTTTTTTAAATAAAATCTTAAAAAAAAAGAATAGCTTCTTTTACTTCCCCACTGCTGTATAGGTTAAGGTTTCTATGAGATTTTGTTCAGAGGGAAAAAGATATTAACACTTTATGTATTAGTTTTTGTCTTCCCTACACTGAGCTCTTTAAAATTTTGTGCCGGGCCCTGGCTGGTAACACAGTGGATAAGGTGCTTGCCTGCAAACCCAAAGGGTGCTGATTTGATTCCCCAGCCAGGGCACATAACCAGGTTGCAGGCCAGGTCTCCAGCCAGTAGTTGGAGGCGGGTGAAAGGCAACCATACATTGATGTTTCTCTCCCTCTTTACTTCTCTCCTTTTCTCTCTCTCTGTGGAAATAATAAAATCTTTTAAAAAATAAAATAAAATAAAATTCTGTGCCATATTCTATTCAGAAGAGAGCATTTGATTTATTGGAAGGGTTTTCTTTGACATTGTTTCAAAAAATATCATTGGATCCCTGTAGAAATCTGTGACCCAGAGATCTCAGGAAAATTCAATGGATAATGTGGAGGAATAATTATTTTTAGTATAAATTTATTATCAATTAACATTTTATTTCCTTCCAGCTGTCTACATTCTCTGTTCAGTCTCTAATCTCATAATTGTCATCCTTGGGATTTTCTAGATGGAGTTTCTCAGGGGCTGTTATTTTCCTGTAAAGATTTATGCTAATATATTTCAAATGAAACTATAGCCAGTGTCTGAAGAGTCTTTTGGGTCTCTTGGGCAGTTAATTAGGGGTCATATTAATTTGCTTAAAAGTAATATTGTCATTAGATCAAAAGAGCACTCAGTAGGCAGTGTAATAGGTTGGGTTGGCTAAAGAAATAATATAAATTATTACATTTAAGATTAAAATATTTTACTGGTTAAAAATGAAAGTAAAATTTTTGGTGCTACTTTATCGGCTTTTCAAAATTTTAGACTTGTACAATAATGTCAATTTAGGACAATCATAGGTCAGAATTTAAGATTCATGTAATCCTGCTAAGGAAAAGGACAGAGAATCTTATTAAATGTTAACTCTGTTATACTAAGCACATACTTCATATAGTTTCATTTTTAACTTATTGTGAGTAATAATATTAACACACATGTAATAATCCACATAATATATTTGAATGTAACAGTTTTTTATGGCAATGTAGCTTATCATTTGTTTCACTCCTACCTTTAAAATAAATCAGAAATTTGAGAATTAATGTTTATCATTAGACTTTCCAGGGGAGTGATTTAGGTTACTTAATAAGCTCTACTATTCAGCACATGAAACACAAACATTTATTATGGAAATAAAATGTTTTATTTAAGTTGTCCAAAGGCTGTGGGTTATTGTTAAGCTGAAAATGTGATGACTACTAAACGTAAGAAACTCATTGAATCCAGAATAAATGCAAAAAACCATCACACAAAGTATTTGATGTAACCCCAGAGGGGTATTTTTCTGTCAGCACTGATGGTGTGCAGCTGTGTGTAGGAAAGTACCTCAGAATGTGCTTGTTGCAGTGTTCCTGGTCGACACTGGGAAAACAAACTTAACTCAGGGCCGCTGCAGAGATGACAGCCCAGTGTCATAACCATTCAGGCTAGAATTGAATAAGGTTTGGCAGGATGTATGTCTTGACAAACAGTTAGCTCACACTGGTATCTAAGGATGTAAGAGTTTGAGAAATGGGATGAGTACAATGCTTTCTGATAATGGAGATTGCTTCCTACTTTCCCTTAGTTTTCATTATCAAATGGGAGATATAAAGAGATGAGGAATTTAAGAAAGTTTTTCAACTGAGAATGTGTGTCCTTGGTTCATTAAATCTCTTGCTACTGCAGGCTATGTTATTAGGCATTGAGGCATATTAATATAATTTAAGACCATTTAAAATATGAACTGTTGCTGGCTTAGTTCACCAAAAACAACACTGCCATTGTTCAAGATACTCAATGCAATAAATTCCCACTAGGGAAGTTTAATAAAGTTAAGCTGTGCCAGCTAGCTCTATTTTCAGCTGGGGCTTTAAAAATGCTTTGGGTGTTCTAGGTGCTACCTCTAAATATGCTTAACAGTACACAGGCTCCTTGATTGTTCTTCAGAAGGGCACAATCCTTCTGTGAGCTGTGTTTTTACCCATTAACTGGCACTATAGGAGAGAGTAGCATATACTTCATTTGAAAAGTCATCTTGAAATTCATGTAGCTTTCTGCCTTCTTCTAACCTCACAATCAAGGCCACTGCTAAGTTCTTTATCTACACATCTACTCTGTCTTCTCTGTGATGGAAATGTCATCTTTCGTAGCTTAATTTCCCACCATAACTTTATTTTTTTTTTCTTGGACTAAGTGTTGGTATTTTATTCTTTTATTTCAAACATTTCTGTACAGTCATAATTTTTTCCATTGTACCATTTCCCCCCCAATATTTCCATTAGTAGTTATTTTGAATTTCCTTGTTAACCATTTAGCCCTTAACCTTTTTTCCCCCCATCTGGCTAATGCTTTTCTGCCCAATCCCTCCTTTCTTTTTAAACCATTCTCCTAACATGTGGTCTATCTTAGATATGTTCCACATGCACTTGAACGTATATTCTGCTTTGGGATGAAATGCTCTGAAGATATTAATGAAATCTGTTTGATCAAGTGTATCATTTAAGGCCCCTGTTTCCTTGTGTCTGGGTGATCTACCCATTGATGTAAATGGGGTGTGAAAATCTATGAATGTATTACTATCACTCTGTCCTTTAATGTTGATCAAGATTTGCTTTACATATTTAGACCATATATTAGTTCACAAAACAGATGTCAATAATTTTAAGAAGATTGCAGTTATATTAAGCATCTTCTGTAACCATAATTGTATGAAAATAGAAATCAATCACAGGAAAAAACCTGAAAATACACACAAATACATGGAGCCTAAATAACATGCTACTAAACAATGAATGCATTAGCCATGAGATCAAGGAAGAAAACAAGATAACCTTGAAACAAATGAGAATGAGACCACATCAACCCAAGATCTGTGGGACCGAGCAAAAGCAGTTCTGAAAAGGAAATCCATAGCATTACAAGACTACCTCAAGAAAAAAGAAAAATCTTAAATGAACACTCTGATCTTAACACATAAAGGAACTTGAAAAAGGAAACCCAAAGTGAATAAAAGTAGGGAAATAATAAAGATTCAAACAGAAATAAATGAAATAGAGTCTAAAAATAAATGCAAGTGATCAATGAAACCAGGAGCTGGTTCTTTGAAAAGATAATCCAGATTGATAAATCTTTAACCAGGTTCATTAAGGAAAAGAAGAGAGAACCCAAATAAATAAGGTCAGAAATGAAAGAAAGGATGTAACAAGTGATACCAAAAACATAAAAGGATTATAAAAAAATATTCTGGCAAGGATCTAGTATGGAAGAACCATGGACATGGACAACAAATGGAATTGACTTTGTGGGGGAGTAGGTGGGTAGGGAAGTGGACAGAGGGGAGTGAAAAAAGGGTGGATGTAATACAACAACAATACAATTGAACTTAAAAAATATTCTGAACAAGTGTATGCCAACAAATTGGATGATCTGGATGAAGTAGGTAAATTTCTAGAAACATACTGTCTTCCAAAACTGAACCAGGAAGAATTAGAGAATCTGAATGGACAGATTATAACTACTGAAATTGAAGTCATAATCAAACATCTCTCAACAAACAAGTCCTGGACCAGTGACCTCATAGGTGAATTTTACCAAACATTCCAAGAAGAACTAACACCTTTTTACCTAAGGCACAAAATCAAATACCGGAGTCTGTCAAGATGGGGAAGCTGAGAAGTGTGGTCCAAAGGAGGGAACAGATCAAGGTTCCAGTGGGAGAACCAAGTGGTGAGGAGATTGCCAACCTAACAGACAAAGAGCTCAAAACACTGGTGATAAAGATGCTCAAAGACTTGACAGATATGCTTGAGTACAGCAAATGCAGAAGGAAAGAAGTGAAGGCTCTGCTAAGTGAAAAGGAAAATCCACACAAAACCAATGGTGAAAGGAAGGAAACGGGTTCAAATCAATGATTTGGAGCCTAAGGGAGAAATAATGAGTATAGAATGAGGAAACAATGAGTATAGAATTGAAACAAAATGAGTAGAGGCTTAGGAACCTCTGGGACAACTTTAAAGTACCCACATCCAAATCATAGGGGTGCCAGAAGGAGAAGAAGAAGAGCAAGAAATTGAAAACTTGTGTGAAAAAACCATGAAGGAAAAACTCCCCAAATTTGGTGAAGAAAATAGACATGCAAATCTAGGAAGCACAGGAAGTCCCACACAAGCTAGACCCAAAGAAGACCACAGCAAGACACGTCATAATTAAAATGCCAAATGTTAAGGATAGAGAATCTTAAAAGCAGCGAGAGAAAAGAAGAGGGTTACTTACAAAGGGGTTCCTATAAGACTGTCAGCTGATTTCTCAAAAGAAATTCTACAGATAAGAAGAGACTGGCAAGAAGTATTCAAAATGATGAGGAGCAAGAACCAAGATTATTTAGCAAAGCTATCACTTAGAATGGAAGGCTAGATAAAGTGCTTCCCAGACAAGCTAAAGCTAAAGGAGTTCATCATCAGCAAGTCCTTACTATATGAAATATTAAAGGGACTTATTTAAGAAAAAGAGGATCAAAACTATCAACATTTAAATGACAACAAATTCAAAACTATCAACAACAGAACATAAAATAAAATAAAATACAAATTAAGCAAACAACCAGAAAAGCAACAGAGGCATAGGCATGGGGATCATTTGGAGAGCTATCAGCTGGGAAGGGGAATGGGGAAAATGGTGCATGGATTAAGAAGCATAATTGGTAGGTACAAAATAGATAGGGGGAAGTTAAGAATAATATAGGGAAGGATGAAGCCACAGAACGTATATGCATGAATCATGGATATGAACTAAATGGAGTGGGATTGCTAGAGGGAATAGGGGTACTGGGTGGAGGGGAGCAAAAGGGAAAGAAATTGGGACAACTATAATAGCATAATCAACACAACGTACTTTAAAAAACAGATGGGAGCAAGACAGGGATATCTGCTTTAATCATTCTTATTCAATATAGTACTGAAAGTCCCAGCAACGTAAGTCAGACAAAAAGAAGTAAAAGGTGTCCAAATTGGAAAGGAAAAAGCAAGACTGTCATTATTGCAGATGAGATGGTACTGTATATAGAGAACCCTAAAGATTCCACCAAATAACCACTAGAACTGGTGAATGAATTTAGTGAAGTAGCAGGATACAAAATAAATATCCAGAAATAAGTTGTATTTTATATGCCAGTAATGAATTATCAGAAAGAAATTATGAAAACAATCCCATTCATAATTGCTTTAAAAAATGTAGGAATATTTTAAATCAAAGATGTAAAAGACTTGTACTCAGAAAACTATACGACACTGAAGAAATTAAGGAAGATACAGATAAGTGGAAAAGTACACCATGTTCATGAATAGAAAGAATTAATGTCATTAAATGTCCATATTACTCAAAGCACTCTATAAATTCAATACAATTCCTATCAAGATACCAATGTTATACTTCACAGAACTAGAACAAGTACTCCAAAAATGTATAGGGAACCACAAAGGACCCTGAATAGCCACAGCAGTCTTGAGAAACAACAACAAAGTTGGAGAAATCACATCAAACTGTACCTCAAGGTTATAGTGATCAAAACAGCATGGTACTGGCATAAAAACAGACGTCTAGATCAATGGAACAGAATAGAGGGCCCAGAAATAAGCCTGCACTGTTACAGTCTATTAATATTTGACACAGTAGGCAAAAACATATAATGGGGTAAAGGTAGTCTGTTGAATAAATAAGTGTTGGTAAAATTCAACAGATACATGAATAAAAGTGAAAGTAGATCACCTTCTTGCACTATACATGTTTAATTCATTTTGAGAATAAACTCAAAATGGGTTAGAGACTCAAATGTTAGACTCAAAACCATAAAACATAGACACTATAGAAAGCACTGTGGAATTACTTCAAAAAATTAAAAATGGAACTAACTGCCTTATGATCCAGCTATTCCACTTTTGGGAATATGTTTGACTGAAGAAACTCAAAACACAATTCAGAAGAATATATGCACGCCTATGTTCATTGCAGCATTATTTACAGCGGCTAAGATATAGAAGCAACCCAAGTGCTCATCAGTGGATGAGTGGAAAAAGAAAGCTATGGTGCATTTACACAATGGAATACTACTTGGCTGTAAAAAAAGAAGGAACTCTTACCCTTTGTGACAGCATGGATGGGCCTGGAGAGCATTATGCTAAGTGAAATAAGCCAGTCAGGAAAGGCAAGTATGACATGATTTCACTCATGTGGAATCTAATGAACAAAATCAGTTAACAAGCAAAGTAGAAACAGACTCAATAGATACAGAGAACAGACAGGCTGACAGCTGTCAGAGGTGATGGGTGTTGTGACACTGGGTAAAAAAGGTGAATAACTTAAGCAATAAAACAAACAAAAACTCATTAGACCTAGACTAACAGTGTGGTGATTACCACAGGGAAAAGGGGAATGAAGGATGATAGAAGAGATTATAGGGGAGATAGATGGTGATGGAAGGAGACTTGACTTGGGGTGGTGAACACACAGTAGTATACAGATTATATGTTACAGAATTATGCACCTGAAACTTATATAATTTTGTTAATCAATGTCACCTTAATAAATCCCATAAAAAAGAATAAAAAGAAATAGGGTATATTGAAAAAAAGGAAAGTAAGCCTCTATTTTCCTACATTCTTTTCGGGCTCTCTTCCTCCTTTCTGTTCTTCTCCTTCCTGCCCTTCCACTAAGGGCTTCAGGGCATCTCTTAAGGAACTCTCAAACCTTAGAATTAAGCCATCAGCCTTACTCTAAATCTTTCTCTTAAACTTACGAGATTTGGTAAATCTAAAATAAATAGCTGAAATTGAATGGGTACTGTTATTTTGTAAATAATTTTTACCGTACCTTCATTGTTATTGTCAACTCCTTCCTCTTTTCCAACTACCTCTACACCCCTCCTCCAGCCCCCCTAACACATACTTTTATATATCTTTTGATTCATTTCACTTAAGTGGTAAACTTAGAGGCCAGCTGTTGATTTAGTGTTTCGTAAAGCATATAAATGTTGTTAATACTATGTAAATACTAAAATAACTACAACAGCAATGATAATAGTGTCAGTTTGGCTGAGATAGTTTCCTGTTATGTTAGAGACACTCCTAGGAATTTTGTTTTCTGGGAAGGTAAATGGTAACCAAATGGAAATTACTAGAACTGAGGAATTGTTTGTTTTTGTCTTCAAAATTTTTACCTTTGTGCTTTGAATTCCAACTAATCACCAGAAAGTTTCTGTTTATTAATTGCGCACACTATACCACATTTCACCTTAGAAATACTTCCAAGAATAATGCATTCTTCATGGTAATTTTCTCTCTTCAGCAAGATTTCAGTTCTCTATCCCCCAAACATTATAAATGCATAAACTACATTATTTTCATCATTTAGTACAGATGAAATAAATAAATTCCAAATAAAGAAATATGGAAAAATGTCACTTAAAGATTCGCTGGATATTTTAACCTATTTTTATGGGGTTCATTGATCTTTGGTGGTCATCTTGAGTCCTCTTGTCTGGAGTTAGCTAGAATCCTAACATCTCAGTCATTCCTTAGGCTTGACAGCAGTGTATTTTCCCAGAAAATGTTGTATTGGTGTGTAAAATGGATAGAATAATTGGTTCTTTTAAAAAAGATGTGTTTGTTTTGCCTTTACTAACTTTATTTGACTTTCACAGACTGATATATGGACTCCTTGGTTGGTTCCAATGCAAAGGTCAGGCGCTTCCCAAGAATATGACCAGCATACTTTCTGACCAGTGCCTTGTGTCACGTCATTAGTCGCAGCCATTTAGTTCCTGGCAGGTTTAGTCCAGCATGTGTAGCTTGTTGTGGGGCTTCTTTAAACCTGTTTTCTATCAACTATTTGCTAATACGCTTTAAAGACAAAATGTTTTTTCATCATGGCTGATTACAAAGGCATTTGAATTCTTTTTCTAGAAGCCATTCTCAAATTGGAATGAAATACACCTTACGGAAAGAAATACATTTTATAGAAAAAAGTTTGAGTGACTTATTTTCTTAGTTTTTCCAAAGGTGGTACCATTCTAGATGCATAGGAGAGAAGTTAATTTGTTTCATATAATGATGCCTTAGGGCAGTTATTCTCAGAGACAGTTTGATCCAGGGACAGCAGTCCTTAAAAGTCTTTCAGTGAGTGCCGAGGTCAGAATTATTTTATAACTATTCAGATATTACTTTCATATGCCATCTAATTAACAATTGAAGAGTGGAGATTTTGAGAGACTACATCATATATGGTCATATAATTACTCTGATGGCTGATTAAATGTGAGTCTGTGTATTGTTTTAAATTTTTGTTTCAGTTTTAATCCAATCTCTGTCAGTATTCAATTTTGATGGATATTACCCATATAAACAAAACTTATTTGAAGGTTCTCAATTTTTAGGAGGAGGATTCCTGAGACCAAAATGTTTGACAACTGCTGCTGTCTTAAGAGTCTTAATTCTCTGACAGAACCCCTGTTGAGAGTAGCTGCTGGTGAGCTGCTAGGGCACACTGCTATAAGCCAATCACTTGTCCAAGAAACAACTATTTAATGGAATTAAATTGAGTTCTTGGAATGCTGCTTTTGAGACCTTAAGATTCTCTTCCAAGGCAGTATCTGAGCATTGAGTGCCTTGCAGATTGCCAGGTTTCTTCATTTCTCAGTTTTGAGTCAGGTATTTCAGAGGTTTTTATTGAATACTTGCTTTACCTGGTACTTGCTGGAATTATCTAGACCAGTGCTGTCCTATAAAAGGAGGGCCATATATATAATTTAACATTTTATTTTAAAAAGTAAAAAATTACAGGTGAAACTAGTTGTCTCCCCCCCCCCCGTCAGCTTTATTGAGGTACAATTTAAAAAATAATAGTTAAAAGTGTAAAATTTGATGATTGATATGGGTATACTTTGTGAAAGGATTCTCCTTAACAAGTTAATATATCCATCACTTCACATATTTACCTTTTATTTTTGTTTTGTTTTTGGTGAGGACATTTAAGCTCTACTCTGTTAGCAATTCTCAACTGTAAAATTCAATGTTATAAACAATAGTCACCATATTTTACATTATATCTTCAAACCTTATTCACTTTATAACTGAGAGATTGTACTTTCTTACCAACCTCTCCCAATTTCTCTACTCCCAACTCCTGGCAACCACTTTTTTACTTTGTTTCTATTAGTTTGACTTTTTTCTTTTTTTAAATAAAGATTCCACATATAAGTGATACCATGAGTTAATGTGGTATTTATCTTTCTCTGTTGACTTATTCCACTTAGCATACTGCCCTCCAGGCTCATCTGTGTCATCAACAAATGGCAGGATTTTCTTCTTTTTAAATGCTGAATACTTTCCCTTTCACCACCGCATCTGTCTCTGTCTCTCTCATACTGTTCATGTGTGTGTATCTATATGTCATATTTTCTTTATCCATTCACCCATTGATGGACATTTAACCTTGGCTGTTGGGAATAATGCTACTACGATCATGGGAGTACAGATATTCACTTTGAGATGATGATTTCGTTTCCTTTGGATATATATACCCAGAAGTGGAATTGCTGGATCACATGGTAGTTGTACTTGTAATTCCTTGAGGAACCTCCATACTGTTTTCCATAGTCGCTGCAGTTTATATTCCCACTTTCTCCGTTTCTCCCCCCTCCCCAAAGGGTTTTATTTATTTTTAGAGAGAGGGAGGGAGAAAAAAGCATTGCATGAGTGAGAAACATCAATCAGCTGCCTCTTGTATGCACCCCTGTTAGAGATCAAACCCTCAACCCAGGCATGTGCTGTGATTGGGAAACAACTGGCGCCCCCTACAGTCTTTGCGCCCCCAACCAGCTGAACAACAGTGGCCAGGGTTGTTTTCTCCATCACTTGGCCACTTGGCCAGCATTTTGTCTTTTGATAAAGACGTTGCATGCAATAGGTTTGAGGTGATAATCTCATCATGGTTGTGATGTACATTTTCCCAATGATTAGTGATGTTGAGCATTTTCTCATGTACCTGTTGGCCATTTTTATGGCTTCTTTGAAAAAATGTCTAGATCATTTGTCCAGTTTTTAATTGGGGTATTTGATTTTTTTCCCTATTGAGTTGTATGAATCCTTTGTATATTTTAGATATTAACCTCTTATCAGATAAGTGGCTTGCAAATATCTTCTCCCATTCCATAGGTTGTCCTTTTATTGAAATTAGTTTAAGTAACTTATTTTCATTGGCCTAAAATACTGTTTCTACATGTAATCAATATAAGATTTATTAATGAGGTAGTGTACGTTCTCTTTTGCCACATTTATAGCCAATGAATTTGGACATGCCACATCTCACAGGGTTAATCTCACATGTGGCTGGTGTCCACTGTATCAAACAGTACATGAAGTGATTTTAGATTTGAGCCAAAAATGCCATAAACTTTGTCATAGAATTAAAAACTAAAAAGTTTATTGCAGAAGTTAATAAACGGCCCAACTGAAAATAATTTACAATGGTAAACATTTGATATCTGCCTAAGTTTTAGTACATTTCAAAGAAATGTAGATCTTTTCCTAAAATATTGGAAAAAATAAACTTCACACTGTCATGTTTTTTCTTCCCTTTTTAGAAGCATTTAATCTGTTTACGGTATTCTGTGAAATTATTAATCATGCATCTGTGCACTAGTGTAAGGGAGCACTTTTCTGTTTTTGGAGGAATTTAGTTATTAGCACTTGAGGTCTTCACATTGCCCTCTTAAGTAGTACAGTTCATTTGTCATAAGCATATCCCTGAATGAAGAGACCTATTTCTGATAGGTGGGAAGGAAGGGTGATTTGTTTTGCTCTTAATACTGAACTTTTCTTTGGCTTGTTTTTTGGTTTGTTTGTTTTTTAAGATTTTATGTATTGTTAGAGAGAGGGGAAGAGAAAAAGAGAGCGAAAGAAACATCAATGCTTGGTTGCCTCTTGAGCACCCCCAGTTGGGGACCTGGCCCACAACCCAGGTATGTGCCCTGACTGAGCATTGAACCAGTGGCACTTTGGTTTACAGGCCTGCGTGTAATCCACTGAGCCGCACCAGCCAGGGCAGCTCATTGGTTTTTACTTAGTCACCTTATCTTGCCTGTGAATGTGGTGTCAGAATTTACAAGTGAATTACTGCTGTTGTGAAGAAACCACGTTTTTCAGCTTTATTCTCTATGAGCATTACTGAATTTGCAAAAATGAGGTAAGAGTTAAAGGAACTATGATTTAGAAGTGAGAATTAAAATGGGGAAATATTTTTCTCTTAGAATGAATAATAAAGCACTGACTTTAAATTTGGCACAACCTGAATTTAATTTTTTTTTTTTTTTTTTTTTGGTACTACATGCTAATGTAAAAAGAAGAATTTGTTAACTTAAACTAGATTGGGTAGGGAAAATTTCAAGGACTTCCACACTCTATTTAGCAACGTATTTGATGCCATGTTTAATTAATATTAGCACGGTGAAAGAATTCTATATGGAGTAGGCACACTTAAGAAATACACAGTCTTTTGGTAATATATTGGCAGTTTCCTTTTTTAGTTGTGCTTTTTATGTGCAGTGCAAGTATGTGATTTACCTACCAATTTACCTTTTTCTACAGATGCATTTAATTTTTCAAGCAATTGTGTGTACTGTAAGCTAAAATCTTTATAATATAGCCTTCAATAAATAAACTTAACAATAAAACTTCATGATCCTCAAAATAATCATACCTGCTTACCAGCTGCCTGCACTCTGATGTGATAGTTTCTGTCTAATCAGTATTTTTCTGCTTTTTAGATAACCTCCAATTTCCAGATTGCATCTTGCCTTCTCCATTAAGTATCAGGCATGTACGCTCAGTGCCATTATATGTCCTCCTCTCTGGTGTTAGTAACTTAGTATGGATGGAGAGTGGAAGGCGGCTGACCTGCCATGAAGGAGCACACCACTCTGTCACTGGCACAGCCATCAGGATCAAGTCTTGCTATGGGTTTCATCCTGTGTCAGGTTCAGTGTGACTTTCCTAAGTGGAATGCATTTCATCCCCCAGCTCCATTTCTTCCATATTCTTTCCACAATAGCTGAAAGCAGCTGGTTGATTCTGAATGCTACCCACAAATCGTTAGCTATTTTGTTTCTTAGCCCCCCAGCTAGCCCCTTGAGTAAGAAGCCAATGTGTTTCAGATCCTGGATTATATGTTGCTTAGTGATGCAAATTTAATCCTTACCAAAGGATGCCCAGAGTTCAAGGCTTGATTCCAGAAAAGTCAATGAATAATAGCAGAACCTGTTATTAACATATATTGTCTTTACACCATGCCAGGCATTATACTAAGCAGACTGCATGCTTTAGTTTAATTAATCCCAACAAACTTTAATACAGGTTCTGTTGTTGCCCACATTCTATAGGTAAGAAGCCATAGAAAAATTAAATAATTTACTCAAGGTGATATGATAAGGGACAATTCCGGAGTCCTTACTTTTAACACTTCATTCAGGTGCTAATCAAAAAGATTTACCTTGAATCTTGTTGAATCTTGATTAAAGAGTATATAGGAATTTAGTGTTTTAATGTTTAAAAACCTCTGTGTTCATATTCTAAGACATTATTTTATACTTAATGCAATTTTCCCTCAAGAGATAAGAATACATTTCAGAATGTATTATCATATTCCCTTTATGTGAAGTCAGATATAATTGTTACTTAACCAAAACTACATGCATACTACACCACTGTCTTATTAAATTAACAAATACTTATAAGTGCATAATGTGTATTTATAAGCTGTTAATAGCCAACTTTGTTCGCATAGATGATTAGGTTTGGTTTTCTGTTTTCCTCATGAGAATCCTAGAAAGCAAATGAAATTAAGAATGAGTTCAGTGTGAACCAGGAGGTCCTACTGTAAGAGTCCCAGTTAGAGTGTGACCCAGTATTTTGTTGAAGATGAAAAAGTGCAAAAATATTGTCAAATGCATTGAAGACTCTCATTTCCCACTTTCTCTCCCTGTCCCCTGTTATTTTTTCTGTTACCCATTTGTAGGCATGGCAGAATAAGGGAGTTCAGGTCCAGTCTTTGGACAGTTGATCAACAAATGCCAGTGTGCTTACCAACCTTTTGTGCACACGGAGAATATGATAGTATTTTCTCTGAGGTAGACAGATGAGGTTCTTGAGGCTGGGGATGTCCAATGTCACCTACCCATGACTTTCGGTATACCTGTAACTCATTTTCCAGCATGTCTCTGAGTTTCTAAGCTTATTATGTGTATGAAAGTACTCTGTAAACTATAGTGTGTTATTAATGTGTAAAATGTTATTAATAATTGCTATTAAGATCCAGGTATTCTGTAAAGGACATTGTGTACTGTGATTTGGGGGGAGTAGGGGGAGGATTGTTCCTAGAGAACTAAATGCAGATGCCAGACCAATTGCTGGATTTAAGGACCTGTCTGTGATTTGGTACAGTAATGAGGACAAATGGAAATGATAGTGGTCAGAGATCATATAGTTCAAGACTTCTTATAAGAGATCAAACAGCTGGTGAGATTTGTTAATGATTTTGCTATTTATCCTCAAATTTTTCTACCCTCCCTTCTGCCTATTCCAATTCTTTCTCAGGATAGGCCTTTGTTGTGAAATCTTTTCCTGTGTCTACTTCTTTTCTCCCAGGTGGACGTCATACTCTATCCTCTGTTCTACCATTATACCTTATACAAAGTTTTATTGATTGTTATTTTCAACACTGTACTGGTGTCTGTTTCACCTATTTCTTTCCCTACTAAATTTTGAATTCCTTGAAGTTAAGGCTGTGTCTGATTAATCTTTGTAGCTCAAAACAACACCCAGATTATTTTATGACATTTCACCATTAGGGCTTAAATGCTGTTTGAATCAAGCTGAAATTTGTCTACTTAATGAGGTCTCCCTTTAGTCCTTGTTCTAACATCTGAAACACCCAGAACTAAGTTACTTCTATGCTGAACATCATACATTTGAATCACCTACTGTTTATAGTGCCATATAGCCTTTATTTCTCTGGGCTAAACATTTTTAGTGTTGATAGTTCACTTTCCTGTTTTTTCTTTTTTCTCTTTTTCCCTTAAATAAGTATAAGTTTTCTCCACTTCTCCCAGTGTTTAGAATCATAGAATTTTAAGGAAAGAGACTAGAATTTGCCTAGCCTTGGTCCTTCATCCAACTAATATTCGTTGCTTACAGTTGAGTAATTGAAACTGCCACACAAAGGTATTTTGGGGTGCCACAATATTTGAATATTTCACTAAGAATAAAGAGGAAGTTTAGATATAGTGATTTTTTAAAGTTTATCTTTCATTGTTTTAAAATTTTTATGCTGCATATCTTAAGAATAACAAGGAAAATAAAAAATGTTTTATGCTAACACAGTGTATATATAGTACAGAAAGCTTCAGATTTCTGTAGCATTACCATTAAAGAGTTTGACTATAAAGCTAACCTGGGCTTCAATCCTGGATCTATAACATATAAATGTAGATTACCTCACTCTGTGGGTCTGAGTTTTCCATATTTGCCAAACAAGGTTAATAATAATATGGGGTTTTCTGAGGTTTAAGTGAATTAATACTGAAAAAGCACTATGAATTATGCCCAGCACAGAAAAATGTTCAGTAAATGGTTACTGCTGCTGCTGCCATGACCAGCACTGTTACTGAGTTATGCAAGCACCTGATGAGATGAGGAATGTGTCTTGGGAATTTCTGGTTGAATTTTACTAAATCCTCTGCACTTGTGATACCAGTTTATTGTCTTAAGACATACCATACTCTGCACCAAAGCATAATTTGCCCAGACTGTAACCACATCTATGGAGTAATGAAGTATTTTGTCATGGGGTTTTACTGTAGAAACCATTTAGGAAACAGGAGAAGACTCATTAGCTTTCGATTCTGTTCCTCTTGAGACAAACTTGCTAAAAATCCATTTCCTGGCTTTTTAAAAGGAGTAAATTTACATTTTCATTGATGTTCTGCAAACAAAATATTGGCAGTTTGTTTGCAAAATATAATGTTTTAAAGTAGATTTATTTTTCCTATTAGTAAACTGCTTTTAATAATACATCAGAGTAAATTTTCTTTCTCTGTTGTAAGGTTGCTATCAAGATCATAGACAAGACCCAGCTAGATGAGGAAAATTTGAAGAAGATTTTCCGGGAAGTTCAAATTATGAAGCTGCTTTGCCACCCCCATATCATCAGGCTTTACCAGGTAGGAGTCTAGTGGCTTATTGCATGGGTAAACATCTGCAAACTTTGTTTCTGTGTTCATATGTTCATCTACAATTTTCTCCACCCTTTTATCCCCCTGCTTAGTACTTATGTCATCCTTAGTGAAAATTACACAAAGGATTATTTAGAAGATACCGAGAATTAAGTCAGAATCCTAAAACAGAATGGGAAATGCAGAAGGTTCAGAGAATTTTGAGAGATGAAAAGCTAGAGATGAATGTAACATTTTAATAACATCTAAACACTAATTTCTGTGATAATGTTACGAATTATGATGGTAAAGGCTTCTTGCATTGGCAGAACCTACCTCCTTTCTATTCTAGTAGAGTCCTGACTTAGTTTTCAGTTTTCTGAAGTAGCATTTGCTTATTTTGATAACCAAGACATTGAGTCTGTATAATGGAAGAGACTTCTTAGCTTCTTACCTTCCTAAGAAACATGTATATTCCATGTTATCATAATAAAATGATTCCCTAACCCCGCTGCAGAAGCAGTAAATCTAATTGCTGGAATTTCAATCCAGATAGGAGGGGATGATCTTGCCTTAGCAGACTGATGGAAGTGTTATTTTGGAAAAGGTGGGGCTTTGGCATGCCTCTCAAATTGTATTATGTTGGCCACCATAAGCTCTGCCTATGCTTTCTGCTAGAACAGCCATCCCTTACCTAGTTCCTCAGAAAGTGACCACCCACTCAGTTCATTTGCTGCTGTTAGCCTGCAGTAAATTGTTGTTGGCCTGGAAGAAACCATTTCATGATGTTTCCATGTGTGGTTAAGGCTATAACTTTAGGGTTTTCCTCTGGTGTCAGCTATTCCCATAATGAAATGAACTATATTAGCAAAGCATATCTGTTAAAATTTATCAGGTTAAATTTTGTTGAACCTACATCTGCATTGTGCCCCAGAAGCAAAGCTGTGAAAGCTTTCTGGTGTTGCCTGAAAGATCTGTGTCTGCAAACTCGGAGGTATCTGACCTCCGCTTGCTCCCTATCCTGATAGACTGAATAAACTTCTTGACCTCACTTTTCAAAATAAATTACCTTTAAATAATTATAAGTCTTCTTAGGCTGATCTTTCTCAAGTAGTTAACTTTTAAGTGTTGGCCTTATAGTTGAATTCTGTAAGTTTACCTTTCGTACCCAAGATTTCATTTGCCTATAAGAATTTCCATAGGCAGTAGTTCAGCCTGACTGATCAATGCTCTCTTTTAAGCTTTAATTTTACTCTCTGGCATCTAGTTTTGTTAATGGGAGACTTTGAGCTGCCAGAGTGAATGACTGTCAAATTGTCTTCATATAGTAAGTATCAAGGTAGTTTTTGAGTCATTTGCTAAAGCTTCAGTCTCCTTAGGTTTATAGAGTGAGCCAAATTTTATTGGTGAAAAATTTAACAGTCAAAGAACATTTGCAGTCAGTAAAAAGCCTTGGGGTAAAAGGGGTACATATAAAATGTGACATTTCTTTCTTTTTTTCTAAATACCTGTATATATTTAGATCACTTCCTTTTGTTAGATAAATCAACATATAGAAAGTTCTTACAAACAATACATGTAATAAGCAATGGGCTACTATCACCAGTATATATAGACTTGTTAAAATGAATGACACAGTTGTTAGTTTAGAAAATTAATGATATGCATTTATACATTGGAGTACCAGGAAACCATAGAAAAAAAAGAGGTAAATCATTTATAATATAATGCATAATACTGTTATATGATACTAGTGTATAAAGATGTCAGAGATAAAGTAACTGGGAAATAATTTAACAAAATAATTAACCCTGAAGTATAGTGAAAGTCTAGCATTTGTCAACATGACAGCCATTTGCCATATGTGATTATTGAGTATTAAAATGGGACTAGAACAGATGAGAAAATGGATTTTAAATTTTATTTAAATTTGAATGTAAAAACTGAAAGCAGTTTATAGTTTAAAAACTTTTTGAAATAATTTTGGACATATTGGGGTAAATAAAACATTAGAATTACCTTTAAAAAAAAACTTTGTACGTGATCACTAGAAAAGTTAAATTATATGTAAAGCTCATTGTATTTCTGTTGGATAACAGTTCTCTAGAATTATGTAGAATAAATTACTAATAGTGTTTTCTCTGGGGAATAAAATGGATGGGGTTGGGAAGAGGAAATCCTTTAGTCTTTCCTTATATAATAGGTATTTAAAATATTTATAATAAGTGTATATACTAATATATTACTTTAAAAATATTTAATGAAAAGGTAAAAAGAAAGGACTGACAACACATTACAAGCAACTTAAAAGGTACCAAATGTTAAGAAAGTATATTATATATAATAATATATAATCCATGTTAATGTAATTATAATAATGTATTAAAACTATGTATAAATACATATTCATGAAAGAGACCAAGACACAACACAAATGAGTAATTTACATTACTTGGAAGTGTTGAATATTTATGTTATTGTACCCAGTTTTGATAAACAGGTTGTGGAAAGGAAAGCTTTCATTTCTATTATTTATTTATTTATTTATTTATTTATTTATTTATTATTTTTAGGAAGAGGGGAAGGGATAGAGGCAGAGAGGGAGAGAGACATCAATGTATCACCTGCCTCCAGCTACGGATCTGGCTGGAGACCTTGCTTGCAACCTGGTTATGTGCCCTGACTGGGAATCAAACCAGCAACCTTTGGGTTCGCAGGTCGGCTCCTTATCCATTGTGCCACTAGCCAGGGCTTATTTCTAATTTTCAAAGAAGCACAGTTGTATGTGATTACTGTACAGTTTTTGAGTGATTCCCATTTTTTCCCCTAAGGCTTTTTTTGTTCCATTAGGTTTTGGGGGGAACATTTTGAGCTTTAAGGGACCAATGTTAAATTTGGACTTTTGGGTTCTTGTCTGCTTCTTTGATTCTCAGTTTTGACTAAGAGATTACAGAGGCCTCATGGAACAATGAAAGGACTATCCCTCTCAGTCAGTAAATATTTCCCACTTTTAAGAACTTGGGGGCATACCTGATTTTCCCCTTTCTTAATGACATTTATATCTGTCAACTCCTATCAATGTTTTAAGTTTCCTTTAAGCAGTAATGATTAAAAAAAAATATTTCATTTATTATTTTCAGAGAGAAGGGCAGGGAGGGAGTAAGAAAGGGAGAGAAGCATCAATGTGTGGTTGCATTTTACTTGCCTCCAGCCAAAGAACTGGCTGAAGACCTGACCTGCAACCTGGTTATGTGCCCTGACTGGGGAATCAAAGTAGTGATTATTAATATTTCACATAACAAAGGGGGAGTCATTAATTTCTCTTCCAATAATGTCTGCCTGTCATTTGTGTCACTGTCTGTAACTTTCCTGTCTTTGTACCAGGTTATGGAGACAGAACGGATGATTTATCTTGTGACAGAATATGCTAGTGGAGGGGAAATATTTGGTAAGTACGTTTATTGCATTCTTTAAGCAGCTATTGAGCACATGGTGGCAAACCTAAAATACCTGTTTAATGACTTTGTCACGTAAGCAGCTGTCATTTGATGCTATCCTTGAGTGCTGTCATTTTCTATCAACAGAGTAATTCTAATTATTTTTGATTCACCTATTTAAGTCTCTTTACCATCTCCATTTCCTTAAACAAAGGTGTTTTGTTTATTTGAAACATGTTGATAGTTGAAAGTAAAGATCTCTAGAAACAAACATTCCTTCTAAACATGTGACTGAGGATCTTTCTTATTGCCAGATTCTAACTGGGGTTACAATTGTGACAGAACTTTCATGGTCTGGGGTTTCTCGGTTGTGTGAGAAAGTGCCACTTGGAGCAAGCACCCTAATTCATTCTTTAAACTTTTCTTACCATGTTTGTGTTTAATAGTTCCCTTGATGATTTTTATAATTTTGGAGGTTCTATTTTCATTAGCTTTTTTTTTTTTTCCTCTTAACACACGGGTGGCAAACACAAGACCCGTGGGCCAAATTCGACCCAGCACCTTGTTACATTTATACAGTCCTAACATTACATTCGGCCCTTTGAATGCAATTGTGAGGCTGATGTGGCCCCCGGTGAAAATGAGTTTGATACCCCTGCTCTAACACTTAGCACAGCATCAGAATTAAGCAGGAGAATATGTTACCAGGAAATCTGAAAATTTCAAGGTGGTAAAAACTGTCCAGAAAAATAATTTTTTATAGCATAAATGAAGCTGAGTAGAGGTGAAAGTTAAACTTTGAAATATAGATTACTATATTGAAAAAAAAATCATTTTTTTCTCTTGGCAAGTCATTACAGAGAAAGGTTCTTTTTATATAACTTAGGTTTATCTAGTTTATTTTTTTTCCTGATTTTGTTTTGGTTTAAATATGAATAGTAAGATATTAGCACTTACTAATTTAAAATATATTAAAAGCATGAAATCACCTTTAAAGTTAAATCTTCTTATAAATGATGGATTACTTGTGACTGTATGGAGTTTTTGGTGTTAAATTTTCCCCACACACCTTATAATTTTGTGTCTAAGAATCTCCAGGATAAGTGTGAGTCCTTTTTAAAGGTGGTAGCATCATTTAAAAAAAATATTTTAAATTGAGCCCTGGCTGGTGGCACAGTGGATAAGGTGCTGGCCTGTGAATTCAAAGGTTGCTGGTTTGATTCTCACCCAGGGCAACATAACCAGGTCTCCAGCCAGGTCTGTAGCTGGAGGCAGGTGAAAGGCAACCTTACATTGATGCTTCTCTCCCTCTCTGCCTCTCTCCCTTCCCCTCTCTCTGAAAAATAATAAATAAAATCATATATATATATATATATATATATATATATATATAAAATTGTATTTGTATATGTGTTTTTGCATAATGTTCCATTTTAGGAGAAAAGAGATCATGTCATTTTAATGTTCATAATAATAATAAACCAACCAAACACAGTACACCATTTACAGAGTTTGGGAATGAGAGGCTAAAATATAGAGCCTAAATCACTCTTGTCTCAAGTTGTAAGGCAAGCTGAGATGATTTCACACCGCATACCCTCTCTCTCCACTGAGCGCTTAGGTCCTAGAGTGAAAATGTCACTTTGCTGTTTAGGAAAACAGATTTTAAAGGTACTGAAGAAGATAATAATCCCCTGGTCATAGATTGTTTGTGGAAATGTAGCTCAAGGCAAAGGAAACAGAATAGTACTTCTCATAGTATTATTTAAAAATATTTAGATGAGGAATAAAGTGATGTGTTACCTTAAGAAATCATTGCCACTGAAATAGGTATAGAACTGTCTCATGAACTCTGGTATTTAAAAATATCTGTATAAAAGTTGAAAGGATAGGCTTAATCAAGTACATGAGCTTTGGAGGCAGTTAGACCTTCTTTTGAATCAGATCTTTGCCACCTTTCACTGCTTAGAGCAAATTACAAATGACTCTGGGACTCAGTAACACTTTCTATAAAAGTAAGATCTGTAATACCTGCCTCACAGTTGTGAAGGTTAAAGGAGATGGCATATATAGAGCCCTAGCACTTTGCCTCCTTCACCTCCTATGGAGAACAAATGGGAGATTGACTTCTGGGGATAGCAGCAGGAACTCTGCTGTATGTGCTCCCCAGTAAAAATGATTTTTTTAAAAAACCAAGACCAGCCATTTAAAACCTCTGGAAATGGTCCTGAGGTGAATAGCAAATGAGGAAACATTTATTCAGGAACATCTATGAAAATTTGATAAACAATGAGAGAGTCTAGGTTTTAATGTTCCAATACAGTCTGCCTACTTCCCCCACTCCAACCTAGACTAACAGCTTCCTTCCTAGAGGAACAAGATGTCAGCATTGCTCATCCTTCCCCCAGCTACCTCTTGTTGCTGCTAAGTCCTGGGTGAGTGCAGTTGAAGAGTAGAGACTCCCTTTTTCTACCCAGCCCCACCATTTACGGTGTTTGGGTATGATAGGCTAAAATATAGAGCCTAAATCGCTCTTGTCTCAAGTTGTAAGGCAAGCCAAGATGATCTCACACTGCATACCCTCTCTCTCCACTGAGCACTTAGGTCCTAGAGTGAAAATGTCACCCGGCGAGAACTTTGCCATTGTGCCTACACCTAACTTCAGAGCCCTGGCTCAGAGATTGGCCTAGAGAATTAGTATTGTAAAACAGCTCCTAATTTCTTCCCAAAGAAACTAATTTTATTTGTTACAGAGAATGAAATTCAGGCCTGAAGACCTTCACAAGAACATTGGAGATTGTGACAAAAAGGCATTTCAGAGGAGTTTTAAGAGCTAGGCCAAACTGTAGGCCAGATAGTTTGGAAGAGAAAACCAGGGAATAAACACAAGAGCCTTACTGATGTCAGAACAGATCACTGATCTCAGACACTTAACTGCTTCAAAGGAACCAGCTTTGATTGGATTATTTGTAGAACAGTTTATGTCCCAGAGTATTGTTGAAAACAGTAGAATAGCCAGCTAACAATTATTGAAGTTTTGACAATGGGGTGTGGTCAAGGAAGGAAAGGAAGAGAGCCCTACCTAAACCATGGTCAAGTGACCTGAAGGTAACTGTGGATATACCAAACCTGTGCCTTCCTGAGGAACAGCATCATAAGATAAATGCAACATATTAGGGAATAAACTTCACTAAAACATTCCCGCCAGTCAATAAACAAATATGCAAGCAGTAGCTATTAACATGCTCCAGAAGGTTAGAAGTATGCTACTACCCAGACGTGCTATATCATATTATTCTGAAATTATCTAGTTTTCAACAACAGGGAAAAACTACCAGTCATGAAAAGAAACAGAAAAGCATGATCCATACATTGAGAAAAGAAGAAAAAAAAAGCCGTCCCCAGAAACTGCCTGTGAGAGAGACCAGATGCCAGCTTTATCAGAAGACTTTGAGGTAGCCAATATGACATGTTTACAGAAACAATGAATCTCACAATTAAAGTAGTCAATGAAGATATGAGGACAATGTCATATGAAATAGAGAATATCAATGAAGAGATATGAATTACTTTTAAAAAGAAACAAATTACAGAATTGAAAGGTAAAGTAATAAAGGGATTGATTCATTAGAGACTTAACTTTAGATTTGAGCTGGTGAAAGAGGTGAATTTGTACATAAATTGATAGATATTTTGCAAATTAAAGATCAAAGAGAAAAATAAGAACACTGAACATAGCCTTAGAGAAATGTGGGACACAACATACATATAATGGGAGTATAAAAAGGGGGAGACAGAAAGAGAAAGAAGCAGAAGAAAATACACAAAGAAATAATGATTATAAACTTAACAGGTTTATTGAAAAGCAAGAACCTTTATGTCCAGAAACCTCAACAAAATCCAAGTAGGATTAACCACAAGAGACCCACAAACAGATACTTTGTGGTATGAATAGTGAAAGTCAAAAACAAAGAGAAAATATGAAAGCATCAAGAGAAGAATCATGTGTCACTTAAAAGGAACCCATTAAGATTAACAGTGGATTTTTCAGCAGAAACAATGGAGGCCAAAGGCAATAGGATAACATTTTAAAATTTCTTGGAAGGAAGGAAGGGAGGGAGGGATTCATTCATTCATCACCACCAAACTAGTATTACATGAAGTGCTTAAAGGCTCTTTTTTAAGAAGAAAAAGAAAAAAAAAAAAAAAAAGATGAAAGCTATGATCGATAAAATGCCAACAAATTCCTGTGTTTCAACAATTGAATCTAAAAAGTATGAACAGGCAGAACAAAAACAGACTCAGATGTAGAAAACATTTTGATGGTTTCTAGTTGAGAGGGGTATTGGAGGAGTGGGTGAAAAGGGCGAAGGGATTAAATAGATTGGTAGTTACAGAATATTCACAGGGATGTAAAATACAGCATAGGGAATATAGTCAATACTTTTTCAGTAACTATATATACGGTGTCAGATGGGTGTAAGTTCTGTAATGTCTAATCACTGCGGTGTACACCTGAAAAGAAACTTAATACAATGTTAAACGTAAATGAAAAATTAAATACGATTTAAAATTAAATAAATTGAAATGCAATGTGAGAAAATATTCACGTAATGCAAAAGAAAACTATTGAAAAATAGAACAACAGAAAAGGCATGAAGTATATAAAAAACAAAAAGTAAAATACCAGACATAAATTCAGCTATATTAGTACTTAATTATAAATGAATGGAATAATCTGATAAAGAGGCAATGATTATAGACTAAATAAAAACCAATGATCCAACTGTATGTTGTCTACAGGAGACATTCTTTAAATTCAAAGATACAAATAGACTGAAATTGGAAAAAAGATATATCATAAAAATAGTAACCACAAGAAAGCTGGAAAGACTGTACATGTTGCTATCACACAAAATAGACTTTAAAACAACAAAAGACTTTTTCTTTACTTACCAGAGGTAAAGAGGAACATTTTATTTATTTTTTATTATTTTGAGAGAGAGGGGAAAGGAGAGAGGGAGAAAGACATCAATGTATGGTTGCCTTTCACCTGCCCTGGCCTACAACCAGGTCTTGTGTGCCCTGGCCTGCAACCTGGTCTTGTGTGCCCTGGCTGGGAATTGAACCAGTGACCTTTGGGTTTGCAGGCCAGTACCTTATCCACTGTGCCACCAGCTAGAGCAAGAGGAGCATTTTATAATGATAAAGGGGTCAATACAGTAGAGAAATATAACGGTTAGGAACATGTCTAATAATCAGGCATCAAAATACATGAAACAAAAACTGACAGAAATGAAGGGAAAATAGACAGTGAAAACATTTGGACGCTTTGGTACCCTCCATGCAATAATAGATAGATAAACTAGAAGATCAACAGGAAAAAATAAGACTTCAACAGCATTATAAACCAACTAGACCTAATAGATATCTGTAGAACACCACCCAACAAGACAGTATACATGTTTCTCAATTAAACACAGACATTTTTGATAATACCATATGCTAACTAAGCCTGAATAAATTTAAAAGTTAGCAAGAATATAAAGTGTGTTTTGCAGTCACAATGGAATGAAATTAGAAATGAATAGGGAAACATTGGGGGAAATCAGATATGTGAAAATAAAACTGTATTTTTTTTTTTTTAAGATTTTATTTATTTTTCAGAGAGAGGGGAAGGGAGAGAAGCAGAGACAGAGATAGAGACAGCAATGTACGGTTGCCTTTCACCTGCCTCCAGCTACAGACCTGGCTGGAGACCTGGCTTGCAACCTGATTATGTTGCCCTGGCTGGGAATCGAACCAGCGACTTTTGGGTTCGCAGGCCGGCACCTTATCCACTGTGCTACCAGCCAGGGCTAAAACTGTATTTTTAAATAAGCGAAAGGTCAAAGAAATCAAAAGCAAACTCAGAAAATACTTTGAGATTAATGAAAATAAAGACATATCATACCAAAACCTATGGGATGCAGTTAAAGCAGTGCTTAGAAGAACAAGAGTAGTAAAACTGTATTTAAAGCTAACAAGATTTTGTATGTAGAAAATCTTAATGAATCCCCTTCAAAATTATGAGAACTGTAGAGATTGGGTCAAAAGTCGGTTTACAGTGGTGAGTATGTGAAATACAGTTTATGCATGTATTACTATTAATTATTGTATTCTTTTCCATTCACACAACTTTAAACCTACTTTTGTTCCACCCTGTATAAGATTTTAACAAGGTTGAAGGATACAAAAAGCAATATATTCAAGTTATTTGTATTTCTGTATCCTTATAATGAACAATCTGAAAATGAATTAAAATAATTTGGTTTACAATAGCATCAATAAGAATATTATATATATATATATATATATATATATATAATATAAATACTTATAAATTTAACAAAAGCAGTGCAAATCTTATACTCTGAAAAGTACAAAGCAATGTTGAGAGAAATTTAAGATCTAAATGATTGGAAAAACATAGATGTTCATAGATTGTAAATATTAATTTTGTTAAGATGGCAGTACTAATTAAACTGATGTATGATTCCATGCAGTCCCATCAGAATCTAAGTTGACATTTTTTTAGAAATTAAGTCCTGATTATAAAATTCATATGGAATTGCAAGGGTTCCGGAATAGCCAAAACAATCTTGAAAGAGAACGAAGTATTGGAGTGATGCAGCTACAAGTCAGGGAAGACTAACAAATACCAGACATTGGAAAAAGCATAGTAGAGATTCTCCCCTAGATTCTTAAGATAAATTGTAGTCCTGCCTATACCTTGATTTTAGACTTGTTTCCAGAACTGTAAGTGAATAATGGCCACCTACGTGGTGGCCATTTGTTGGCACACCCCTGTGAGACTAATACAGATGAGGGCAGGATTTTGACATCATCTTTGAATATATCCCCATAAAAATAGTAATTATTTACAAGAGGGAAAATCAATTACCAGGTACAGGAATTGTCAAACACTAACATGATTAGGTCATTAATATTAACATGTGTGGTGAAGGCTTTAAAAAAGTAATTGAAGAACTGCTATCTTGGGATATTTGCTGGAATTAAGTAGGCAGGAGCAAAATAGTTCTGAATTATGGCATATTTAAAAGATTGGAAGATGAGGGAAGGCATTGGGTGCATACTCTTACACTGCAGCCAGCTGGAATCCGCATCCATCGTTCTTGTATCCACGCAGACCCAGCCCTGCAAGCCATGCCCAAGAATGTGGCGCCCAAGAATGTGGCACCCCAGAATGAGGCACCTGCTGGGGCTGCCGTTGGCCACAATAAAAGGGCCCATAAGGACCGCGATAAGCCAGTCCAGATCCACTTCTCAACATCTCCATGGCCAAAGCTGTTGCTATGCTATTAGAACAAGTCTTGGACCAATAGGAATGGATAAAATGATTCAGGATGAGGAAGGTAGTGTAACCATTACAAATGATGGTGTCACCATCCTGAAATAAATGCAAGTGTTGCATCCAGCAGCTAGAAGGCTGGTGGAGTTGTCTAAGGCACAAGATATAGAAGCAGGAGATGGCACTACATTAGTGGTCATCATTGCTGACTCTCTTTTCGATTCATGCACCAAGCTTCTCCAGAAAGGGATTTACCCAACTATTATTTCCGAGTCATTCCAGAAGGCTTTGGAAAAGAGTATTGAAATCTCAATACTCTTGAGACTGACATGTCTCAACCTGTGGAACTGAGTGACAGAGAAACTTTGCTAAGTAGTACACCCACTTCATTGAACTCAAGGTTATCTCTTAGTATTCAAGTCTCCTTTCTCCAATGAGTATAAATGCAATGATGAAAGTGATTGACTCAGCCATAGCTACCAATGTAGATCTTAGAGATATTAAAATAGTTAAGCCCTGGCTGGTGGCACAGTGGGTAAGGTAAACCCCAAAGGTCACTGGTTTGATTCTCATCCAGGGCACATAACCAGGTTGCAAGCCAGGTCTCCAGCCAGCTCTATAGCTGGAGGCAGGTGAAGGCAACCATACGTTGATGTCTCTCTCCCTCTCTGCCTCTCTCCCTTCCCTTTTTCTAAAAATAATAAATAAAATCTAAAAAAAAAATTGTTAAACTTGGTGGAACAGTCAATGAAGGTGGCAAATTCTGATATAACCAGAGTTGAAAAGACCAAGATTGGAGGAATTGGTTGTCCAGCCTCTGTTGGTGTCAGTTAGTGCACTGACTCTAGCAACTAAAACTGTCTAAAGCATCCTGAAAGTTGATGATGTGGTGAATACTCGGTAATCAGGATAACACTGCTGACTGGCAACTTCATAGCCACTAATAGTGCAGCTGGAGTGGAAGGAAGGTCACCAATGTTACTTGTTTCAAATATTGTTTCCTCTATGAATTCATGGACCTGGTCTTCTAGTTTGTATTTACTTGAAATTGTATTGACATAGTTTAATGAAAATATTAAATATTTCATTTCAAAAACAAAAGATTGGAAGATGAGAGGTAATATGGTATGTTTCTTACGAAGCTCACCTCTATTGCTGATTAATTATATGGTCTCAGGCAGATTATTTAGCCTTCTTGAACCTCAATTTCTTTGTCTATAGAATGATAAAAATACCTACATTACAAGATTACTGTGAAGTTGAAATAGATGAAGGCACTACCATATTGAAGCTTTAACCCAAGGACTGTCTGACTCCAAAGCACATGTTCTTCCCCATTCATTAGGTTGAAGAACCTGTTCTTGCATATAAAAGGACTTCAATTAAGTGTCTCTGGGAGGACGTTTGGTTGTAAATATAAGCCATACATTTAGGCTATGGACTTAGTAGTGAAACAACTTAGTATGAAGTATTTTTTCCTTTCCAGTTATTAAATCCCTATTGAAAGAGAAGGCGAGACAGATTTTCTTTGAAAAGTATTGTTACTGTGAGATTATAGAATTAAGTTAAAATTACCATTTCCTCTACTTATATAATGATAACTCCAGCTCCTCTCAAGACTTATTTCATTATTGTTTATGGAAAAGAAATAGCCAGTATTCCTAAAATTGTAGGTTAATTAATCATACCAGTGGTTTACTAAACTTTTTGAAAGTTACAGTACTAGGTAAAGGAGGAAGTAAGTAAGAGGGTATTAAGGTGTAAAGATGACTTTTTAGCTCTGTGACCCTGTTACTGGTCTGTGAGGTAATGTCATTTACTGAGATAGAGAATACCAGAGTTATGAATAGATTGTATAAACTGTGTTGTTTTAGGCATAATGAGTTTGAGCCACCAATTAGGCGAAAGTTGTCTGATGAGTAATTGCGTATATTAGTCTTGAAAATCAGGGGTAAGATGAAGCCTTGAGGATATTGTTTCCATCAACAGATAGATAATATGATGTGGTAGTCTAATTGGATAATGTGGAAAGTAGGTTTAAGGATGAAACTCTTAAACCTTTGTAGCTTAAGCGTTTAAATTGAAAGTGAGGCCATGAAGTATATGAAAAAGCTGCTGTTGATGAAATAAGATTGTGATAAAGGAAAATAGGAATTTCAAGAAGGAGCAGTGTTTACTGCTGTAGAAGAGTCAAGTATTATAATGACTGAAGTGTCTTTGTATCAAACATGTTCTGAGTGCTCTGAAAGACAACTGTTTTACTAGTACAACAAAAGTAGAACAGAATGGCCCCAGGTGGGTAGCTTAGTTGGTTAGAGTGTCATCCTAACCAAGGTTGTGAGTTTGATCCCCGGTCACATACAAGAAACAACCAATGAATGCATAAATATGTGGAATAAGTATCTGTCTCTTGCTCTCTAAAAATCAATAAATAAAAATTTAAAAAATAGAATATAATGGGGTGAGGAATGAGTACATAGGTAGAGGATACTGGTAGTGTTTTCTAAACTTGATCATATCATTCATTAATAATACCTTTGAAATTGCTTACTCCATTTTATCCATATATATATATATATATCCATAAATATTATTTGTCCATCATATAATAACTGTGTTCTAAAATATATACAGATGTAGAAATTGAAAATAAGTTAAATAGAAGCAATGGGACTCCTGGCACTGGTATTGTAAAGACATTCACAAATCTTTCTAAAGAACAAATGTAGAACTCTATAAAATTGCCTTACAAAACCATTTAGGGCTCTGATAATGAACGAGTGGCAAACATCAAGTTGAGAAGCTTTAATTCATAAAAATATCTGAACGTGAAGTAAGAACAGTGGGAGTCTTTGGACCTTTTGCCTGAGCCCCTATACTCTTTGCTTATCTCCCCAAGTATAATCATAATGTAGTCAAGGTTGGCTAGCCTTAAAGCAGTAGTTTCGTTGCCAAAGGCAGCTGACTTGATTTGGAAGGGAATTAAACCCCACCCACCCAATCATTCCCAGTTATGCAAATCAATTTGGTGTAGCAAGTTTGGTAGGAAGTGAATGTGGAAGTCGTGGTCTTGGTAGAGAAGATCAACAGAATGGTTGCTTAGCCAGAAACTTTGAAGTGTAAATGAGAGGACTGTAACAGAATAAGCTAAATTCTCAATTTCTCACCTACTTAGTACTGGCTTCCATTAGGAAGTCCTGAAAGAGCCCAGCAAAGAGTAAGATCTGAGACTAATTTAGAAACTTCTAAAGTTTGAATGTACTTTACAGCTCATAACAGATTTGTCAGCAGACAGGTGGAAAGTCTATTTACTTGATGTAGACATAGGGATGACCTAAGGAAGCCAGGCTAAAAAATAAAAATAACAATTAAAAAAAATATTGAGCAGCAAAATCAATGGCTATACACCACAGGGAGACAGATTCTCAAATTATTTCCAAGAGGGTTATGAAAACTAGAATAAAACAAAGAACAGCAACAATAGCCCTCAGGGGGTAAAAGTCATAATCTGGAATTGGTTAAATGTATTAACATATAATACCCAGTTTTATTAAAAGGATAGTATAGGATGTTAAAGGTAAAATTTCAGGAACATGTGATCCATACTGAGGAAGAAAATAGCTCTGAGTGGGTCTAATTTATTTTTTTTTTTAGCAAAAACTTCATAGTAATTATTATAAATTTGTTAAAGTAATTAAAATTATGTCTAAATAACTAACAGAAAATGCAATGACAGTCACTTAAATTGGAAATCTAAAAAAAAAACAAAATGGAAATTCTGGAGTTGAAAAGTAGCATAATAAGAAAAGAAAATCGCTAGTTCATTTGAGGTGACAGAAGAAAGAACCAGCAAACTTGAAGATACATCAATACAAATGATCCAATCTGAAGAACAGAAAAAAAAATAATTGAAAAAAAAAATCAGAACTTCAAAGACCTGTAGGACAATAAAAAGTATATTAACATATTTGTAATGGGAATTCTAGAAGGAGAGGAGAAAGAAAAAGTGACCAAGAATTTGAAGAAATAATGGCCAAGAATTTCCAAAATGAAACATTAATTTACATTTTCAAGAAGCTCAACAAATTTAAAGTAGGACAAATAAAGAGATCCATACTGGACACATTATTGTCAATTTGCAGCAAGACAAAGACAATGAGAGAATATTGAAAGCAAAAGGAAAAATTATACAGGGTAACTATGATTTATAGCTGAGTTTTTATCAGAAAAATAAAAGGAAGCCAGAGGACAGTGGATCAACATATTTAAAACTCTAAAATTAAAAATAAAAACAGTGACCTATAAATCCTGTGTCTAACAAAATTATCCTTCTAAATGAAGGCAAAATAAAGGCATTACAAAATAACCAAAGATTCAGAGAATTTCTTATAACCAGACCTGGTATTTAAAACATTCTAAAGGAAGTGCTGTAGCTGAATGGAAATGATACCAAATGGTAACTCATATCCACAGGAGGAAGTGAAGAAAATCGGAAAAGATGAATATGTAGGAAATAAAAGACTACGTAAGTATATTTTCCACTTTTCCTCTTAATTTCTTTAAAAGACATAAAATGGATTAAAGAAGCAATCATAGCACTTTGTTTCTGGATTTCTAACATACAGTGAAAGGAAAGTTGAGGAATTTTGTTTGATTAAAATTGCTACATTTTACCAGAAAAAAGTCAGTATTAATTTGAAGTAGATTGTGGTCAATTAAGGTGCATATTATAATCCCTAGAGCAACCATTAAAATAGAAATAAGCACTCTACTTTGAAGACCAGTGGTGTGAATGACTTGAGAAACCTGACTATGCTGGCAAGGAATAAATAGAAGGGGCTTTGGTTGAATTTGTGTTGTTTTGTTATGTTTTTGACTTTATACATTATAGTGCGTATGTGGAGGGGGAATAGTCTTGGGTGATACGGAAAGGAAGAAGGTAAGGTTCTATATGAAGGCTGGTTAAGTTTGCAGGAGTATTTTCCTAAGATTGGTATTTGGGCCATTGGAGTTGAGAATCCGACTACCTACTACTAATTTTTGAGAAGTAGGAAAATAACGTGTATGCTGAGATGAGATCTTCTAATAGCTACTAATGGAGATGAAAGAAGCTGATGATGGGGACAAGTTGGGGGAATGATAGGCAGCAGTGATAGGCTAGTAATTGTTGGAGTTCTCAGCTTTGTTGGCACTTTACTTGTAGTCTATTTTATGGGCTTTTGTTACCAGTGCTTGGCAGTTTAGGTACAGGAGTGAAGAACATAGATGGCAGGTTGATTAGGAGTTTTGCAAGGTTGGTTGAAGTGATGAATTATGCTGTTGGAAGTTTCTGCTCTAGGTGTAAAGATTACTAGATGGGAACTTTATCCTAGTGTTGTTGGTGGATTAAGACACAAAACTGCTTTGGGGACTAATTGGCTACTTGATGCTAATCTCAGATTTGCTGAGAAAGCTGTCTTACACTTGATGGCATTCACACCATGTCTGGAATATTACCTTCAGTTTTTTTTGTGTGTTTTTAAATTGATTTGGAGAGAGACAAACACATTGATGTGAGAAGGAAACATTGGTTGCATTCTGTGTGTGCCCTGACCGAGGATTGAACCCACTTCCAGGTTTGTGTCCTGATTTGGAATCAGACCCGTGGCTTTTAGGTGTATGGGACCACGCTCCAACCTACTGAGCCTCTGGCCAGAGCTTACCTTCAATTTTGGGTAGGGTATTGTGCAAAGAATATCAACAGTTGGGATATGATAAAGATGGTGAATAGTATTTGCAATTTTTGGAGTAAGGGTTGGGTTAGAGAAAGGAAGTAATATTTGAACAAAGTTTTCAAATAATGGTAAGTTTGCTTAGTGGACGTGAGTTTTCCACAAGGAATCATGTGTGAGGACTGTATAAAGCATCAAAGTAAATTGGTGTATTCAGTGAATTAGAACTAATTTCACAGAGGACTAAATGATTAGATGGTGGTTTCTCTGGTTCTAAATGTTTGAAGGGTTCTTTGGAAATGTCTAAAATGCATTTTTGGAGGAGGTAGGTATATGAGGCAAGGCTGAGAGATTATTCATTTCTTACAAATACATTCAACCAACCCCTACTTTTTCCCCCTGTTCAACAAGAGCATCTCTATTTTTATATCTAATATGCCTATTGAACTACCACCTAAGATTTCATTGAAATAAATGAATTTGTGGCCAGTAAAAGTTTGATCCACTTTTAGATGACAGTAAGCCATAGAGGACTTTTAAAGGCCTAGATACAGTTTGACTTAGAATTTAAAAGGGTTCTTTTGCAATCTGAGGGAGGTGAGACAGAGTCTGGGAGAGCAGTGAGTTAATAGACTACTGCAATAAAACAGACAAGAGCTGAGGAGAGTCTGACAAGTAGTTGTAATGGGGACAGAGAGAAAGGATTATAGGTATATTTTAAAAAGGCAGCATTGTTAGTAGTTAATATGGATAGATTCAGACTTCCAAGATTCTAATTCCAGTTTACTACCTTGTGACCTGGGTGAATTTTTAAATCTCATTGCCTTAGTGTTCTCATCTTTAAATGGAAAATAATAGTAATAATGATGATGGTATTAGTTATCACAAAGGGTTATTGTAGGATTGTGTGTTTGGAAAGGACTTAGTACATACAAAATTTCTACAACATGCTTATTCGCAGCATTATTCAAAATAAATAAAAAATTGAAATAAGTCAAATGTCTGTCAGCCGATGAATGGATAAGCAAAATGGGTATATCCATATAAAGGAATATTATTTTGTGGTAAAAAGTGATGAAGTATTGATACATGCTATAGAATAGATGAACCTAGAAAATACTGTATTATATGAAAGAAGCCCAAGCCACAATTTGTGATTCCATTTACATGAAATGTCCAGGGAAAATAAATCTACACAGACAGAAGGTAGACTTGTTACCAGGTAATGGGGGTTAAGGAGAATGAGGAATAACTTGTTTATTGGTTCAGAGTTTCTTTTTGGAAATACTCTAGAATTAGATAGTGGTGGTCATTTCATAGCATAGTGAATACATCAAAACCATGAAAGTGTACATTTTAATATAGTTAATTTTATGCCCTGTTCATTATGTCTCAAATTTTAGTATTTTTTTAAATTTAATTTTACTGTTGTTGTATTACATCCATACCCTTTTTACTCCCCTCCATCCCCTTCCCCACCCACCAATTCTCTCCTAAAGTCAAACCCACTTTTTGTCCATGTCCATACTATGCTAGTTCCTTGACTAAACTGCTCCCCTTAACCTCCCTCCTCCCGCCTACCCAACTGCCTGCTGAAGGTTTATTCATTGTATTCATGTATCTGGTTCTGTCTTGCTTATTTGTTTGTTTTGTTCATTGTTGTCCTGTAATGGGTGAGATCATATGGTATTTGTCTTTTACTGACTGGCTTATTTCACTAAGCATAATACTCTCCAGTTCCATCCATGTTGTTGCAAAGGATACGAGTTCTTTCTTTCTGCTGTGTAGTATTCCATTGTGTAAATGTACCAAAGTTTGTTGATCCAGTCATCCACTGATGAGCACTTAGGCTGTTTCCAGCACTTGGCTATTATAAATAGTACTGCTATGAATATAGGGATATAGAGGTTCATAAGAATTGGTGTTTCAGGGTTCTATGGGTATATTCCTAGTAGTGGAATTGCTGGATCCAAAGGGAGTTCCAGTTTTAGTTTTTGAAAGAAACCCCATACTGTTTTCTATAGTGGCTGCATCAGCCTGCATTCCCACCAACAGTGCACCAGGGTTCCCTTTTCCCCCCATCCTCACCAACACTTGTTTGTTATTTGTTGATGATTGTCATTCTGACAGGTGTGAGGTGGTATCTTATTGTGGTTTTAATTTGCATCTCTCTGATGGCTAGTGATATTGAGCATTCTTTCATATGCCTTTGGGCCCTTTGTATGTCTTCCTCAGAGAGTTGTCTGTTCAGGTCCTTTGCCCATTTTTTAAGTGGGCTGCCTGTCTCCCTGGTGTTGAGTTGCATAAATTCTTTATATATAATTTGGAGATCAGACCCTTGTCTGAGGTATCATTGGCAAATATGTTTTCCCACACAGTTGGTTGCCTTTTATTTTTTCTGGTGTTTTCTTTAGCTGAACAGAAACTTTTCAATTTGATATAGTTCCATTTGTTGATTTGTTCTTTTATTTCCTTTGCCCTTGGTGAAGTATCAGTAAACATATTTCTGGGTAGGATATCTAAAATGTTACTGCCTATATTTTTCTCCAGGACCTTTATGGTGGCACTGCTTATGTTTAAGTCCTTTATCCATCTTGAGTTTATTCTGGTATATGGTGTCAGTTGGTGATCTAGTTTTATTTTTTTGCATGTTGCTTTCCAGTTCTCCTAATACCACTTATTGAAGAGACTGTTTTTACTCCTGCTTTATGTTCCTTTCCCCTTTGTTGAATATTAATTGACCATAAGAGTCCTAGGTTAATTTGTGGGCTCTCTATTCTGTTCCATTGATCTGTATATCTTTTATTATGCCAGTACCAGACTGTTTTGATTACAGTAGCCTCGTGGTATAGTTTGATGTCTGGTATTGTGATTCCTCCTATCTTGTTTTTCTTTCTCAAGATTGCTGTGGCTATTCATGGATATTTTTTGGCTTCATAAAATGAAGTATTTTTTCTATACCTGTGAAGTATGTCATTGGTATTTTAATTGGGGATGTAGTGAATCTGTAGATTGCATTGGGTAGTATGGACATTTTAATGATGTTCATTCTTCCCATCTGTGAACATGGTATATACTTTCATTTATTTGTATCTTCCTTCATTTCTTTCTTCAATGTTGTGTAGTTTTTCGAGTACAGGTCTTTTACCTCCTTGGTTAAGTTGATTCCTGAGTACTTTATTTTTCCTGTTGCTATGGTGAATGGGACTTGTTTTCTAGCTTCTATCTATGATGTTTCATTTTTGGTATACAAAAATGCTTTTGATTTCTGAATATTGACTTTATATCTAGCTATTTTGCTAAATTAGCTTATTGGGTTGAAGAAGTTTTTGGTGGAGTCTATCTGGTTTTGTATGTAGACTATCATGTCATCTACAAACAAGGACAGTTTGACTTCCTCCTTTCCAATTAGGATACCTTTGATTCCTTTTTCTTGTCTGATAGCTATGGCTAAAACTTCCAAAACAATGTCGAACAGAAGAGGAAAGAGTGGACAGCCTTGCCTTGTTTCTGATTTTTGGGGGAAAGAGTTTGGTTTTTGCCTTTGAGTATGAGGTTGGCTTCAGATTTCTCATACATGGCCTTTATGATGTTGAGGTATGCTTCCTCTATTCCCATTTTGCCGAGTGTTTTTATCATAAATAGTTACTGTACTTTATCAAATGCTTTATTCAGCATCTATTGATATGATCATATGGTTTTTCTTTCATTTTGTTGATGTGGTGTATTACATTTATTGATTTGCTAATATTGTACCATCCTTGCACCTCTGAGATGAAACCCACTTGATCATGGTGTATGATCTTTTTAATGTATTGCTGGATCTGGTTGGCTAATATTTTGTTGAGAATCTTAGCAAACATCTGTGTTCATCAGAGATATTGGCCTGTAGTTTTCTTTCTTAGTTGTGTCTTGACCTGGTTTTGGGATTAGAATTATATTGGCCTCATAGAAAGAGTTTGGGAGTCTGCCCTCTTCTTGGACTTTTTGGTATAGGTTGAGAAGGATAGGAGTTAGTTCTTCTCTAAATGTTTGGTAGAATTCACCTGTGTAGCCATCTGATCCAGGGCTTTTGTCCTTTGGGAGATTTTGGATTACTTCTTCCATTTCACCAGTTGTTATTGATCCATTCAGGCTTTCTGCTTCTTCTGGATTCAGTTTTGGTAGATGATACATTTCCAGAAATGTGTCCGTTTCACTCAGGTTGTCATATTTCTTGTCATACAGTTGTTTGTAGTAATTTCTTACAGTCCTTTGTATTTCTGAAGTATGAGTTGTGATTTCTTGTCTGTCATTTCTAGTTCTGTTTATTTGGGTCCTCTCTCTTTTTCTTGGTGCATCTGGTTAAAGGCTTGTCAATTTTGTTTATTTTTTCAAAGAACCAGCTCCTGGACTTGTTGATTCTTTGAATTGTAGTTTTAGTCTCTAAGTTATTTAGTTCTGCTCTGATCTTGATGATTTCCTTCCTTCCACTTGCTCTGGGTTTTGTTTGTTGTTGCTTCTCTAGTTCTTGCAGCTTTATGGTTAGGTTGTTTGTATACGCTTCTTCTGACCTTTTTAGGTAGGCCTGTATTGCTATGAATTTCCTTCTGAAGACTGCCTTTGCTGTGTCCCATAGGTTTTGGGCTGTTGTGTATTCATTGTCATTTGTTTCCAGAAACTTTCTGATTTTATCTTTGATCTCATTGTTTACCCATTCCTTACGTAGTAGCATGTAATTCAGTCTCCATAAGTTAGAGTGTTTTTGTTTTTTCCCCTTGAGGTTAGTTTCTAGTTTTGATCCATTTGTAATCTGTGAAGATGCTTGATATGATATGCTTAATACAGTTTTCCTGTATTTGTGGAGGCTTGTCTTGTGAGCTACCTATCTTTGAAAATGGTCCATGTACATTAGAAAAGAATGTGTATTTTGCTTCTTTGGGGTGAAAGGTTCTGTATATATCAATTAGGTCGATTTCCTCTAGAGTGTTGTTCATTGCCACGATATCCTTGGTGTCTTTTTGTTTAGAAGATTAGTCCATTGTTGATAACGGCGTATTAAAATCCCCTCCTATTAGTGTGTTGTTGTCTGTATCCTTCTTGAAGTCTTCAAAGATTTTCCTTATATATTTCAGAGTTCCTATGTTGGGTGCATATATGTTTACATGAGTTATATCTTCTTGATGGATTGTTCCCTTAAGTGTTATGAAATGTCTTTATGTCTTTTTATGGCCTTCATCGTAAAATTTACTTTGTCTGAAATAAGTATTGCTATTCCAGCCTTATTTTTCATGTCCATTTGCTTGATGTTTATTTTCCCATCCCTTCACTTTCAATCTGCATCAGTCTTTGGTTCTGAGATGGATCTCTTGAAGACAGCATATATGTGGGTCACATTTTCTTATCAATTTAGCTACCTTAAGTCTTTTGATTGGCATGTTTAATCCATTTACATTTAAGATAATTATTGATTGATACTTATTTATTGCCATTTCTCCTCTTTGTACCTGTGTTCCCTTCTATCTCTCTGTTTCTTTACTTTTCTTTTCTTTTTTTAAAAAAAGCTGACCCTTTAGCATTTCTTGCAATGTTGGTTAGGTAGAGATGTATTCTTTTGTCTGTGACATGCCTTATTTCTCTTTCCATTTTGAATGAGAGCCTTGCTGAGTAGAATAGTCTCGGTTGCAAGCCTTTGTTTCCCACTACTTGGAATATTTTTTGCCACTTCCTTCTGGCATGTATTGTTTCTGTTGAATAATCATTTGATAACCTTATTGGAGCCCCCTTATATGTTATTTGCTGTTTCTCTCTTGATGCCATTAGGATTCTCTCTTTGTCTTTGAAATTTGCCATTTTAATTATAGTATGTTTTGGAGTGGGTCTGTTTGGATTCATCCTTATTGGCACCCTATGTCCTTCCTGAACTTGAGTAACGTTTTCACTCATCATTTTAGGGAAATTTTATCATTACTCTTTTGAGCCGGTTTTCCATTCCTTGTTTCTCTTCTCCTTCTGGTATCCCTATGATACAGATATTATTGCATTTCTTGTTGTCCTGCAGCTCTCTTAAAACCTCTTCATTCTTGTTCATTCTTTTTTCATTCTCTTGCATTGTCTTGGAATAATTTTCTACATTTTCTCTGGCTCACTGATCTTATCCTCTTCTTTCTCTAGCCTGCTGTGATTCCTTCTACTGTGTTCTTCAATTCAGAAATTGTATTCTTCATTTCCTTCTGGCTCGTACTGATAGTTTCTATGTCCTTTTTAATGCTTGTGTAGTTCTTAGTAAGTTCCTTGTAACCTCCCTGAAGTTGTTTGTGGTTTTCTTTGAGCTGGCTGAGCTCATTGAGCTTCTCTGTTATCATTATTTTGAATTTCATGTCTGATAGTTCGCTTGCCCCTGTTTCATTTAGTGATCTTTCTGGGGATTTCTCCTTTTCTTTTGGTGGTGGACTGTTTCTTTTCCCCCCCAATTTTAGGATTTGTTGTAATCCAATGAGACTGTGATCAGCTGCCAGGCTGAGGGACTGCTAGGCTAGAAGGATTGATTTAGTTGTAATCCTGTTCAGTCTGCGATCCACTGCCAGGCTCAGATGCAGCTTGTATCAGCTACCAAACTCAGGCCCTGCTGGGCTAGATAGAGATTCAGTTGTAACCCAGTGGATCACCTGCCAGCTCAGGTGCAGCCTGGTGGGACAGATTCTGATGAAAATCAATGAATCTGTGATGATCCACCAGGCTCAGGCACCACTGGACTAGGCAGCAAGATCTAATTTTAATCCAAAGAATCTGTGATTAGCCACCAGGCTCAGGTGGCCCTGAGCTGGACTGAAAGATTCTGTTGTAATCCAGTAAATCTGTGATCAGCAGCCAGGCTAAAGGGCCTTCGGGCTAGACTGAAAGATTCAGTTGTAATCCAATGAGTGTGTGATTAGCTGCCAGGCCCCGGGGCCACTGGGCAGGACAAACCAACTCAGTTGTGAACCAATGAATCCACTTTCAGCCGCCAGGCTCCCTTGCCACTGTGTAGAGCTGACTGTCTGACCCAGCTGTAAGTCAGAGTTTGTAATCAACTGCCAGGCCCGAGTGCTGCTGGATGAGAGATACCTCTTCAGGTGACAACTATTGTGTCTGTACTCAGACAGGGCATGGCAGGAGAGGTTTATTTAGATGTAAACCAAAGAATTGTGATATGGTGCCAGGCTCAGGCCCTGCTGGGTGGAGTCAATTGCTTTCAGTGGGCAGGGCTAAGAAGACCCCTCATACAGAAGCTGCTTTGGGCAGTGCATTTCACCTGAGGTGTGGCTGATGAGTCAGCACCTGGATCTCCACAGCCCCTTCTGTACTTCTCTCCAGGCCAGCTCTGCAAACTCTCCCCACGTGTCTCCATTCCTCTCTGCCCTCCCTCTGCGGAAGCCCAGGGTAGGTGGGTGCCAATGTTTTTTGTTGTGGTCAGCCTAGTAGTTCTCTTTCTCCAGCACTCTCTTACACTAGTAAACTCCACGGCTTTCTGCCCTTCTCAGCCGGATGCAGCTCTGCTCTTCACTGTGTTGCTTGAGGCAGGATCACCCTGCTGGGGGACTAGCACCCACTTTTTTCAGGTGGAGTCCCCAGCTCCATCCCTTCAGCTGTTGCCTCTGGTGGGGATCCAGCCAGCCTTCTCGCATTTTCATCATTCCTACCAGTCATGTTATGATGAAGCGTCCTCTTCTGTTCTGTCCGTGGTTATAGGACTTCTTTCCAGCTAGTGTGTAGTTGGTAATTCCAGGTGACTTTTTCTCCAAAATAGTAATTCCACATGCGGCCTAGGAGGAGATTGGTGTAGCCTCACTTATTCCTCTGCCATCTTGCCAAAACCTAGGGTTTTTTTTTTTTGTTTTGTTTTGTTTTTTTGTGGAGTTTTTTTTTTTTTTAATTAAATATGCTCAGATCGTAATAATGACAAAGATAGTAAATACTTTTTGTTACCCAACAAGGCTGTCATTTAGAACTTAAGGAGAACCTTGGCTGGTGTTCCTCACTGTGTTGAATGGTGTCCTTTAAATTAAAAGGTTGTGTGTTCAGTTCCCGGTCAGGACACACTCTTGGATTGCAGGCCAGGTCCTAGAATGTTGGTATCCTATGATTCTCTTCCTTACTTCACGCATCTCTAAAAATAAATTTAAAATCTTAAAAAAGAAGAAAGAAGAAAGAAAAAATTGGAAAGAAAAAAACTTCCCTAGGAAGAAAAAGCTAAAGAAATTTGTGAACACCAAACCAATATTGCAACAAATGTTAAAGGGCTTGCTTTAAGAAAAAGAAGAAATAGAAAGAAAATGAAACAGAGAAAAATAGTTTTAAAATAAAATGGCAATAAATATATATCTAGCAATAATTGCTTTAAATGTTGATGGCTGAAATACTCTAATCAAGGGACATAAGGTAGCTGAATGGATAAGAAAACAAGACCCATATGTATGCTGCTTCCAAAAAGCCACCAAAGAATGAAAGATAGATACCTACTAAAATTAAAAGTATCTGGGGTAGCAATACTTATATCCAACAAAATATATTTTAAAACCTTACAGTAATAGACAAAGAAGGATACTACATAATGATAAAGAGAAAAATCCAGCAAGAGGATACAACCTTAGTAAACATTTCTACAAACCATATTTTGATGTTCATAACAGGAGAGATTGACAAATGGAATCATAGTAGGGGATTTTAACACCCCATTGACTTCAATGAATAGGTCTTTCAGACAGAAAATTAATAGGCAGTGGCCTTAAAGACACACTAGAACAAATGGATTTAATTGCTATCTGCAGAGTATTGCATCCCAATGAAGCAGAATATACATTCTTTTCAAGTGCTTTTGGAACCTTATCTACACTAGACCACATGTTGGGATACAAAACAAATACCAATAAATTTAAGAAGATTGATAACATATCAAGCATCTTCTCTGACTATGTTACTGTAATAGAAATCAATACTAAGAATACTGTAAAATACACTAAACACACAGAAGCTAAATTAACATTTTTTAAAAAAACAATGAATGGGTCAACAGTAAGATCAAGGGTGAAATAAAAGATACCTTAATACAAATCAAAATGATAATATAACCCAAAATATGGGGGAGATAGAGAAAGCAGTTAAGACGGAAGTTTATGGCATTACAGGCCTAATTGAAGAAACAAGAAAAAGGTCAAGTAAACAATCTGACTTTACACTTAAAGGAACTGAAAAAGAACAACCAACAAATCAAAGTGAATAAAAGGAAGGAAATAATAAAGATCAGAGCAGAAATAAATAGCCTAAAAAAACAATATAAAAGATCAGTGACTCCAAGAGCTAGACCTTTGAGAAGATTAGATATAAAATTGACATCCCTTTAACCAGACTCATCAAGAAAAAAGAGAAAAGACCCAGATAAATTAAATTAAAGATGAAAAAGGAGAAAAACAAACTAATACCAAAACAAAGGATTGTAAGAGATTATTTTTTTAAATACGTCTTATTGATTATGCTTAACAGTTGCCCCAATTTTCCCCCTTGTCCCCCCCCCAGTACCCCACGATTCCCTCCAGCAATGCCCTCCTTTAGTCCATGTGTCATGCATACAGGTTCTTTGGCTTCTCCATTTCTTTATTATTCTTAACTTCTTGCTGTCTATTCTGTAACTATCATTATGTGCTTTTTTTAATTTTTTTTTTAAAGATTTTATTTATTATTTCCAGAGAGAGGAGAAGGAAGAGAGGGAAAGAGACATCAATGTATAGTTGCCTTTCACCTGCCTCCAGCTACAGACCTGGCTGGATACCTGGCTTGCAACCTGGTTATGTGCCCTGGCTGGGGAATTGAACCAGCGACCTTTGGGTTCCCAGGCTGGTGCCTTATCCACTGAGTCACCAGCCAGGGCTTTTTTTCCTAGACCATTCACCATTTAATTACTGCCTTCTGTCAGCCTTTCAAGTCATATTAATACGAAAAATTTTTTTCATTATTTCAAAATACTGATGTTAATGCATTTGTTTAAAAAATTACTTAAGTGCTATCAATTGCAATATTACCAAACCCATGCAAATATATTTACACAGATACATAATTTTACAAATATTACACTAGAAAAGATATATTTTTTCTAAGAGTTATTGCAAGTAACTTGATTTTCCCAACTTAAAAAGTAATTCCAAAAAATAATAATAATAATAATTCCAATCTGAGAAAACTTAACCTTGCCCTGGCTGGTGGCACAGTGGATAAGGAGCTGGCCTGCAAACCCAAATGTCGCTGATTGGATTCCCAGCTAGGGCACATAACCAGGTTACAAGTCAGGTCTCCAGCCATGTCTATTGCTGGGGGCGAATGAAAGGAAACCATACATTGATGTCTCTCTCCCTCTCTGCCTTTCTCCCTTTCCCTCTCTCTAAAAATAATAAAGAATATCTTTTAAAATATAGAAAACCTGTAGCAATGTGAATACCACAAAAATACAAAACTTTGTTATTTGGTAAGGTCTACTTAAACAGGATTATTTTAAAGCATTCATAAGTTAAAGTTGGTTCTTATGCATTCTGCTATGTTATGTCTTTTGATTGGTGCATTTAATCCATTTACATTTAAGGTTATTGATAGGTACTTATTCATTGTCATTTTTTTCCTTTGTACCTGTGTTCCTCTCTGTCTTTCTGTCTCTGTTTCTTCATCTTCTTAAAGCATACCCTTTAGCATCTCTTGCAATGCTGGTATGGTGGAGATGGCTTTTTTCACCTTTCTTATTCAACATGGTACTGGATGTCCTACCCATAGCAATCAGCCAAGAAGAAGAAGAAATAAAAGGCATCCAAATTCAAAATGAAGAAGTAAAACAGTCATTTTTTACAGATGACTTTTACAGACTTCTAGAACTGGTAAATGAATTCAGTAAAGTAATATGATACAAAATTAATATCCAGGAATTAGTTGCATTTCTATATGCCAATGATGAAGTATCAGAAAGGGAAATTAAGAAAATAATCCTATTCACATTTACTTCAAAAAGAACAGGTCCAGCAAAAAGGGGATGTATATAATAAAACAACAATAAAATTTTAAAAGAAAAAAAAGAAAAAAGAAAAGAATCCTATTCACATTTACTTCAAAAACAACAGGCCCAGCAAAAAGGGGATGGATGTAATACAACAACAATAAAATTTAAAAAAAAAAAAAAGAACAGGCCCTGGCTGGTGTGGCTTAGTAGATTGGTGCCAGCCTGCCAAACTCAAAGGTTGCTGGTTCGATTCCTCAGTCAGGGCACATAACCAGGTTGCAGGCCAGGTCTCTAGCCAGGTCCTTAGCTGGAGGCAAGTGAATGGCAACCGTACATTATGCTTCTCTCCCTTTCTTCCTCCCTCCATGCCCTTCTCTATGAAAATAATAAATAAAGTCTTTTTTAAAAAAAGAAAAGAAGCCCTGGCTGGTAGCACAGTGGAGAAGGCGCTGGCCTGCGAACCCAAAGGTCGCAGATTCAATTCCCCAGCCAGGGCACATAACCAGGTTGCAAACCAGGTCTCCAGCCAGGTCTGTGGCTGGAGGCAGGTGAAACACAACCATACATTGATGTCTCTCTCCCTCTCTGCCTCTCTTCCTTCCCCTCTTTCTAAAAATAATGAAATAAAATCTTTAAAAAATGTTTATTTAAAAAAATAAAAGAAAATACAAAAAGAAAAAAGAAAAAATAGCAAGGAATTAATTTTTCAAGGATGTAAAAGACCTGTACTTGGAAAATTATAAGGCACAGAAAAAAGAAATGGGAGATACAAATAAGCGAAAGTACATATCATGCTCATAGACAGGAAGAACTAACATCATTAAAATGTCTGTATTACCCAAAAAATACAAAGATTGAATGCAGTTTGTATCAAGGTACTAATGATGTATTTCACAGAACTAGAACAAATATCTGAAAAGTTTATGTGGAACCACAAAAGACCCTGAATAGTAACAGAGATCTTGGAGAAGAAGAACATATTTGGAGGAGTCACACTACCTAATATCAAACTATACTATAAGGTCATAGGAATGAAAACAGTATAGTACTGGCATAAAAACTGACACATAGATCAATGGAATAGGATAGGGAACCCAAAAATAATTCTACTCCTTTATAGTCAATTAATATTTGATTGATGAAGCAAGTACATACAATAGGCTAAAGAAAGTTTATTCAGTAAATGGTATTGGAAAAATTGGACAAATACGTGCTGAAGAATGAAACTAGACCATCTTCTTATGCCATACACAAGAATAAGTTCAAACTAGATTAAAGACTTTAAAGACTTAATGTTAGACATGAAACCATAAAAATCCTAGAAAGCATAGGCAGAAGAATCTCAGATACTGCTCAAAGCAATATTTTATATGGTTTATTTCATCAGTCAAGGGAAACAGAAGAAAAAATAAACAAATGGGACTACATCAAACTAAAAATTTGTGCACAGCGAAGGAAACTATCAACAAAATAAAAACATAACCCACTGAATGGCAGAATATATTCATCTACTACATCTGATAAGAGGTTAATATCCAAAATTTATAAAGAACTTACAAAAGTTAACACCAAAAACAAAACAACCAAACATTCAAGTTAAAAATTGAGTAAAGGCCGTGACTAGACATTTCTTCAAAGAGATAGACATATGGCAATAGACACATGAAAAGATGCTCAACATCATTAATCATCAGGAAAATGCAATTTAAAACCACAATAAGATATAGTGTCACGCTGGTCAGAATGGCTGTCATCAATAAATCAATGAACAAGTTAGCAAAAGGTTGTCTGTAATTGTTATGGAAAAGAAAACCTGTACAGCAGCCAGATCCATGAGGAAGGGGTGATTGAGTATGAGCATGTAGTTCCTAGTAATTGTCCTTGCACTAGAGGGATAGAAAAAAGGTAAGGGATGTAGTGTCTGTAGGTAATTTTTAGGTAGAACAATGTGAAATCAGTTACATAATGCCTTTTGTCTAATTTTGTATTTGTAATAGGAAGTTAGATCATCTCCTGGGAGTTTAAGGATGAGAGGATAGAGACCTGAGTGACGGTGGAGAGAATGCAGTTAGCTGCTTGGGTGAGTGAGAATAAGAGTGTGACCAAGGACTGTTAGATAATTGATTAATGGTACAAGAGATGTCATTATTATTTCATTTTACTGATTGATTTCTTCCCCTCAGTAATATTCAACTACCTATAAGTAGATGGGGTAAGAAATCCAGTTGCGCCCTGGCTGGTGGCACAGTGGGTAAGGCACCGGGCTGCGAACCCAAAGGTCGCAGGTTCGATTCCCCAGCCAGGGCACATAACCAGGTTGCAAGCCAGGTCTCCAGCCAGGTCCGTAGCTGGAGGCAAGTGAAAGGCAACCATATGTGGATGTCTCTCTCCCTCTCTGCTTCTGTCCCTTACCCCCTCTCTAAAAACTAATAAATAAAATCTTTTTTAAAAATCCAGTTGAATTTATCCAGTGTTTGGAGTTTATAGGATACGTGCAAATGGAAGAGAGAAAGATGGCAAAAGAATTGCAGCCACTAACAATATTAAGTAATTAATGTGTGGGTAATTGGGCTTAGGCTGAAAGGGGGAAAAGGCTAGTGAGAGAGACCAGGATGAACGTTATTAAATAAGAGGAATATTTTCCATTTCTAGATGAAGTTGAAAAGCAGGTATGTTTGGCATAAGGGGATTAGAGTGATAAAAGTCTAAAACCTCACTTCTTTGGAGAGGAATCACTGGTCATGTATTGCTGTTGTTCGTTTGAAATGTATGTAGTACAACTGAAAAACTGAATTTTGAATTTAATTTATATTTAAATTTTAAAACTGAGGTAGCGTCCAAGAGGTTTAGGCCAACTGAGGTAGCCAAATGCTAAGTTAGAGCACAGTCTCTAAAACCACCCCATCTTTGATAATTTGTTAAAAAGGACTCACAGGGCTCACTGAAAGCCATAAAGCCTGAAGTTACAATTTATTACAGGGAAAGAATGCCAATTAAAGTCATCCAATGGAAGAAGCACAGAGTCTATGAGACATACCAAACACTGAGCTTTTATTTTCTTTCCCTGTGGAATCAGGATGTGTTATTCTCCTGCTAATGATGTGTGGCAGATTGTTACCGGTAGTGAGCCTTAGCTCAGACACCATGTTCAGAGATATTATTTTAAATAAGCTAGATTGATTAATTGATTGATTTTCCACTTGGTTGATCTCTGTCTCTAGGTTAACTGATACTGTATAACCCAAAGTTCTTATCTGAAGTCACATTGTTGATCTTTCCAGGGTGTCCAGACTTTATCCTAAGACAATATAGGTATGGCCAGTGCCATAGTAAGTCATATTAGATTATTAGGAATGACCCAGAACTTCCAGGCAAACACTTCCATAAGGTATAATATTCAAGGGGGCCAGAGCTTACCTCTTAGAAGGCAGGAGAAAAGGTCATTCACTTTGGCTAAGACTAAATTCTTTACTGTATGCAATGAAATATGTTTTCCATTAAATAGAACACTTATTTTGGTCAAATTACATTTTGTTTAACTACAGACAGTTTAGTATCTGAAATGTGATATACTGCAAGTGTAAAGTATCTCTTGAGTTTGAAGACTTAGTATAAAAAAAATACTTCATTGCTAAAACTTATGTTGATTACATGTTTCATTGACTACTTTTGATATAATGGGTTAAATAAAATGTAGCAATAAAATTAATTTCAGAAGTTGGTAATCTGTGACTGTGGAGGGATAAGTGAAATTATATGTAGATTTTGCCCTTTCCAGGTCCTGAGTTGGTGGCATGCAAAAGACAATTGGTGATGTATTTCTTGCAGATTGATATTTCTCTCCCTCTCTTTTTCTCTCCCTTCCCCTCTCTATAAAAGTAAATAAAGAAAATCTTTTCAAAAAATTACATGTGGATTTTCAACTGCTCAGTGGGTCAGCATCCCTGACCTGTGCGTTGTTCAAGGCTCACCTGTTCTGGCTCTAGTATGACACACAGTTTAGTTAAATGCTCAGCGCTGTATTGTTGCTCATTTTACCTGCCCGGAAGTATTACCTTTAAAAGGTGGCCTGGTTGATAAGACTTTCCAACATTTTATCCTTCATCTGCTTTGAAAAATACAGAATATATGCAAACTAATTTTTTCTGTTAGGAATTGCAAATATACTTTTGCACTGATACAATCTTGTAGACACCATACATTTAAATTTATATTTAAGACCAAAGATCTCTTGTGTTACCTTTAATATTACTTTAAATAATTACAGTGGTTTTTCCTAGGATTTCACATAGCATGTAGAAGAATTTCATGTCATTACTTTTTTCAGTTCAATTTATTTTCTAACTTCATTTATATTTGCCTTTTTGAGACTTTAAAAATGATCAACCTGCATTTTTTTTTTTTTTAGATTTTATTATTTTTCAGAGAGAGGAGAAGGGAGAGAGGCAGAGAGGAAAAGAGACATCAATGTATGGTTGCCTTTCACCTGCCTCCAGCTATGGATCTGGCTGGAGACTTGGCTTGCAACCTGGTTATGTTGCCCTGGCTGGGAATCAAACCAGCAACCTTTGGGTTCGCAGGCTGGCCCCTTATCCACTGTGCTACCAGCCAGGGTCAACTTGCATTTAATAATTAATAAATTACAATAAAAATTTATGGTCAACTCACAATAATAAATTCTCAACAATAAATAAAATTAATTTTAAAGTGAGTGAGTTTCTTCCCCCAGTTATTTAATTTTTAAAATTTTCTATTAGAATTGACATATTGTATTAGTTTCTGGTGTATAACAGTGATTAGACATTTATATAACTTATGAAGTGATCTCCCACTGTCTGGTACCCATCTGACATGATACATACTTACACAATAGTATTGACTATATTCTGTATGCTGTACTTGACATCCCCATGACTGTTTTTATAACTGCCAATTTGTACTTAATCCTTTGCCCTTTTTCACCTACCCCACCAACTTTCCTTCCATCTGGCAAGCAACAAGATGTTTTCTATATGTATAAATTGCTGTTCTTATTCTTGTTTTGTTTTGTTTTTTTACTTTTTAATGTGACCACTAGAAAATATTAAATTATATAAATAGCTCACATCTTTTTCTATTCAGCATCGCTCACCTAGATTATATTAAGAGGGGAGGAGTATACTTTAGAGCTTAGAATTTCAAAGGCTGAAAAATATCAAGCAAAGATAAGATCAACATGTGGCCATAGGAATAGCTGCTGAAATTTGGTGGGAGTTATAGGACACTCACTGGAGGTAAAGAAGGTTCAAAGAATTATGAAGGTAATTGTCAAATAGATTATCCTTATGGATGTTGATATTGCCTAAGTAACTGACAGAATCTAGTTAGAATAGTAGACTGTGTACTGCATTTCAATGTCTTTGATAAATATGAAAGTAGGAAAGGCAGAAAGGAGTTTACCAGATTCCCTAGTATATACCATTGTAGTGTGAAGCTAGTGGGGACTTAAAAGACTTTAACATTACTTCCTATTCCCTTGTAGAACATTATCCTGTTATTCTTTTTTTTTTTTTAGATCAAACTTTGGCATCAACGTTTTTATATTTATTTGTTTGTTTATTTTTTTAGAAGGGGAAGAAGGAAGAATCAGAGGGAGAGAAAAATCAAAGTTGGAGAGACACATAAATTGGTTGCCTCTTGCACACCCCTAACCTGGGACCTGGTCTGTAACCCAGGCATGTGCCCTGATTGGGAATCAAACCAGCGACCATTTGGTTCACAGGCTGGCACTCAGTCCCCTGAGCCACACCAGCCAGGACTGTCCTGTTATTTTTGAAAAGGCTTAAAAGGAAATTGTTAGTCTCAGAGGAATTGGTTGGAAGAGTATAATTAGCAGTAGGTATCAGGACATAAGATTAAAAAATAAAAATAAAAGAAAAAACACCTTTTTTTTCCTCCTATTCATTGCTACTCAATTTTCATGACCCTTCTCAAATGTTATGCTTTCTGTGACCTATACCCTGATTTTGCCAAAGAGTTGCTTAGTTGCCTATTTTTCCCTTTTTCCTTAAGCATATCTCTATTGTAGAACTATTGAATTTTCTTCTTCTCCTATTTGTTTGTTTGTTTGCTTACTTATTTGTTGTATTTCTTGCCATTTACTGATACCTGGATTAGGTAATTTAGACAACAGTCTGCTGATCTATCACTTTTCTTCTGATGGTTCTTCTGCTAGATCAGCTTCATCTTCCTGACATCTGTGTTTTAGATTACTCCTCAGTTCAGTTTTTGGACTCGTTTCTTTTCTGTACACACCTGCTCCCTCGTTGATTTCATATATTAAGTTCTTGGACATCTATTAGACATCTCAGTCTTAACTGACCCAAACTGAAGTCTTGAATTCCATTTACCAATTTTCTTCACCAGCCTTCCCTATCTCAATTATAGCAACTCTATTGATTCAGTTGCTCACACTAAAAACTTCCAGAGTCACTTAATTTGTCTTACTCTTGGTGGCTTTTTAGGATATATGCTAAATTCAATCACTTATCAGCAACTCTACCAGTACCAACTGGGTCTAAGTCACAATCATCTCTCGCTATGATTACTGCAGTAGCCTTTAACCAGTCTTTCTGAATCTGCCTCAATTCCCCCATTGCACCTAGCATGATTTTCTTTTTTTTTTCAAACGAAGGTGGAATCTTATCAGTCAATACTTGTATTGGCTTTCCCATCTGTTTGGTTGTTCTTAAGATTATATATTTTTAATTACATTTTATTTATCATGCTGTTACTGTTGTCCCAATTTTTCCACCTTTGCCTCCCTCTACCCAGCACCCTGCACTCCCCCAGGCGGTCGCCACACCATAGTTCATATCCATGACTCAGTAGGTCCTTTGGCTGCTCCATTTCTTATACTGTACTTTACATCCCCATGACTATTCTGTAACTACCTATTTGTACTCAATCCCCTCACCTATTCACCCATTCTCCCATACCCCATACCTGTCTGGCAACCATCAAAATGCTCTCTGTATCCATGATTCTCTTTCTGTTCTTCTTGTTTTCATAATTTGTTTTTTAGATTCAGTTGTTGATGGATATGTATTTATTGTCATTTTATTGTTCCCAGTTATCTTTTTTTTTCTTAAATAAGTCCCTTTAACCTTTGTTATAGTAATGGCTTGGTGATAATGAACTCCTTTAGTTTTTCCTGGTCTGGGAAGCTCTTTAGCTGCCCTTCAAATCTAAATGATAGCTTTTCTGCATAGAACAATCTTGGCTGTAGGTCCCTGCTTTACATGATGTTGAATATTTCTTAACCAATCCCTTCTAGTCTGTGAAGTTTCTTTTGAGAAATCAGCTAACAGTCTTACGGAAACTCTCCTGTGTAAGTAACTAACTGTTTTTCTCTTTTTGCTTTTAAGATTCAGTCTTTAGCCCTGCCTGGTGTGGCTCTGTGGATTGAGCTCTGGCCTGTGAACCAAAGGCCCAGCTGGGGCACATGCCTGGGTTGCACGCCAGTTCCCCAGTTAGGGGCATGCAAAAGATAACCTACAGATGTTTCTATCCCTCTCTTTCTTCCTCCTTTCCCCTCTCTCTAAAAATAAAAAAATAAAATATTTTTTAAAAAAGACTCTTTATCGTTAACCTTTGGGCTTTTTAATTATTATTTGTCTTGGAATGGGCCTCATTGCATCCATCTTGTATGGGACTCTCTTTGCTTCACAAATTTGCATGTCTATTTTTTCACCAAATTAGTGAAGTTTTCTTTCATTATTTTTTCAAATAGATTACCAAATTCCTGCTCTATTGTACTTCCGGAACTCCTATAATGAGAACAGAGTGCTTGAAGTTGTCCCAGAGACTGCCTATGCTACTCTGTTTTTTGCTTGTTTGTTTTTCTTTTTTTCTTATGCTTGTTCTGATTGGTTATTTTTTGCTTCCTTATGTTCCAGATCATTGATTTGATTCTTGGTTTTATCTGTTCTACTGTTGATTACTTGTAAAATGTTCATTTCAGTTATTGTATCCTTTGTTTCTAATTGGATCTTGCTATTGAGGTCCTCGTTAAGTCCCTTGAGCATCCTGATCACCAGTGTTTTGAACTCTGGATCTGATAGGCTGGCTATCTCTGTTTTGTTTAGTTCTTTTTCTGGGGTTTTGTTCTCTTTTTTTCTTCAGTATCATATTTCTTTGCCTTCTCAATTTGGCAGCCTCCCTGTGTTTGTTTCTGTATATTGGGCAGATTTACTTTGACTCTGTATTTTGGTAGTGTGGTCTAACATAGTATGTGCTTTGTAGGGTCCAGTGGGTACTCAAGGTGTGCCCTTCGTATGGACTGAGTACTCCCTCCTCTTGTAGTTGACACTTGGCTGCTCTTGACAGATCAATGGGAGGGATGCACTCAGTCTAGTTAGCTACAAGGACTGGCTATGGCCACTGACCCCAGCCTCTGTGCTTCATGGAGGACCAGCTGTACAGGGGCAGCAGGGTGGTGTGTAACTCTGCACTGGATGTGCTGGCCCTGGGGTTTCCCAGGTGGTTTAGGCCAGGGTCAGCCCCTACCTATTTTTATTGCCTGGGGCACCCTGCCTGAGTTATGAAGCAATCTGAGATGGCTGCTACATGTGCTGGGCTTGGAGATTCCCAGGGGTAACCAAGTTATAAATGTAAGCCAGCTATTGGTAGTGCTGGGCCTGGAGCTCACTGAGGCCAGTTGTTGCTTGTTTGATAGGATTCGGGAAATTGTGCAGCATGAGCCAAGGCCAGCCAATCATATGGAAAAGCAGCTTGGGTGGGCCTATAAGTTGGGTTGGGCAGTCTCTAGAGATCTCCAAGGTGGGTGAAACAGTGTTAGCCAGGGTAATGGAGTCTCATCAACCTGATGCGGATATGGCATCAGCTTGCTGTCTGCATCTTGATGAATGGCTTTTCTTTCATTTCAATGTCAGACTTCCATTCAACTCAATTTTTGATGGTTCTGGCCAATGGTTTTTCTGTATTTTAGTTATAATTTTGATACCGTTGTTTGAAGAGGAAGCTGTGTCTGCCTGTATGCCTCCACTTTGATTGGATCTGTTTTATATCCTTGATGTCAGGTATAACTTAACATTTATATTTGCAACCTGCTTAAGATGTATGAGGAAGCCATCCATGCCTAGTTCTTAAAAACATTGATGATCCCACTTTATTGCTGTACATCCATTTATAGTTGCCTGATCATCCTGTTAATTCTACCATTGACAGAAAAATAAATGTCCCAGAGGAAGAGCAAAATGGTTTTGCTACATTGAATATATGTAAGTCCCAAAGGAACATTTTTGCCTGATTGCTATTGAAAATTTTTGCTGAACTTTTTTTTTTTTTTTTAATATTTATAATATTTTAGATAGAAGGAAAGGGAGAGAGGCAGAGAGAGAGAAAGACATCAATGTATGGTTGCCTTTTACCTGCCTCCAGCTACAGACCTGGCTGGAGACCTGGCTTGCAACCTGGTTATGTGCCCTGGCTGGGAATGGAATCAGTGACCTTTGGGTTTGCAGGCCAGCACCTTATCCACTGTCGGGGCCCTGAACTTTTTTAAACTCTCTTTGGAACACATAGTTTCCCTGACAAGGAACAGCTGCTGCTGTTGCTGCTAATAATAATAATAATAATAATAATAATAATAATAATGTCTCTTAATAAATAAGAGACTTGGTCATAATATTTATAAATATTTGACTTATATAAAGAGATTTATGCATTATGTTTTAGTTTACCTTTAATGTCCTAAAGATATTTCCTTGGTATTGGTGTATCTATGTGTGTTGGTATGAGGTAGAGCGATGGAGCAAGAGATACTGTATTTTTCTTAAAAAGCATCATTTTGTGCACATAATATAAAATGTAGTATCTTAATCATTTTTAAGTATACAGCCTGGTGACATTAATTATATCACGTTATTGTGCTACCATCATTACGATCCACCCACAGAACTCTTCATCTTGCAAAACTGAAACTCTATAGCTGTTAAACAATAACTTCCCACTTACCCCTCTCCTAGACCTTGGCAACTACCGTTTTTCATTTCGTCTTCATAAATGTGGCTACTCTAGGTATTTTATATAAGTGGAATAATATAGTATTAGTCTTTTTATGAATAATTTATTCCATTTAGCTTAATATCTTCAAGGTTTATCCATGTTGTGCATGTGTCAAATTTTCCTTCTCATTTCTGGCTGATTAATATTCCATTTTATGTGTAGGCCACATTTTATTTATTCTTTCTTCCATAGATAGACATATGGTGTGTTTCCATAGTTCCAAGTATTGTACACAATGTTGTTATCAATGTGAGTGTACAAATGATAGATCTTGCTTTTACTTTTTTTTTTTTTAACTTATAAAGATTTTATTTTATTATATTTAGAAAGAGGGGAAGGGAGAGAGGCAGAGAGGGAGAGAGACATCAATGTATGGTTGCGTTTCCCCTGCCTCCAGCCACAGACCTGACTGGAGACCTGGTTTGCAACCTGGTTATGTGCCCTGGCCAGGGAATTGAACCTGCAACCTTTGGGTTCGCAGGCCGACGCCTTATCCACTGTGCTACCAGCCAGGGCAGATCTTGCTTTTAAAAACTTTACTATAGCCATTTTCAAATATATATGAGGAAGGAGAATAGCATAATGAACTCAGATGGTATTCATCACTCAGCTTTAAAAATTACCAACATTTGCTGTTTTTGTTTTATCTTTTAGTCCAACTTATTTTTTTCCTTTTTTTTTTTTAAATTTTATTGTTGTTGTACTACATCCACCCCCTTTTTGCTCCCCTCTGTCCTCCTCCCCACCCACCCATTCCCCCCAAAGTCAGTCCCACCTGTTGTCCATGTCCATGGTTCCTTTATACTAGGTTCTTGTCTATACTGCTCCCCTTCCTTGCCTCTTCCCCCGCCCCTCCCTCCAACCCCCTTCCCCCTGACCACTGAAGGCCTATTCACTGTATTCACATATTTGGTTCTGTTTTGCTTGTTGTTAGTTTTGTTCGTTATTGTCCCGTAATGGGTGAGATCATATGGTATTTGTCCTTCACTGACTGGCTTATTTCACTAAGCATAATACTCTCCAGTTCCATCCATGTTGTTGCAAAGGGTAGGAGTTCCTTTTTTCTTTCTGCTGTATAGCATTCCATTGTGTAAATGTACCAGTGTTTTTTGATCCAGTCATCCACTGATGGGCACTTAGGCTGTTTCCAGCACTTGGCTATTGTAAATAGTGCCGCTATGAACATAGGTGTACAAAGGTTCTTCTGAATTGGTGTTTCAGGCTTCTTTGGGTATAGTCCAAGTAGTGGAATTGCTGGATCAAAAGGCAGTTCCATTTTTAATTTTTTGAGGAAACCCCATACTGTTTTCCACAGTGGCTGCACCAGCCTACATTCCCACCAACAGTGTATGAGGGTTCCCTTTGCCCTGCATCCTCGCCAACACTTGTTGTCTGTTGATTTGTTGATGATTGCCATTCTGACAGGTGTGATGTGGTATCTTATTGTGGTTTTAATTTGCATCTCTCTGATCACTAGTGATGTTGAGCATTCTTTCATATGCCTCTGGGCCCTTTGTATATCTTCCTCAGTGAGTTGTCTGTTCAGGTCCTTTGCCCATTTTAAAAATATGGAACGCTTCATGAATTTGTGTGTCATCCTTGCACAGGGGCCATGCTAATCTTCTCTGTATCGTTCCAATTTTAGTATATGTGCTGCCGAAGTGAGCACCAACTTTTCTTTTTTAAAGTATTGTAAAGCAAATCATGCAGTCATATCATTTCACTTATACTACATACTTAAAATTTCCTCTCGTATATAAGGATTTTTAAAAAACTTAACCGTAATACTTATTTCAAGGTCATTAGTTCTGCACATTGATGTGTCACCTGTTAAAACCACCAGATAAAATTTTAATTTCAGGTATTTTGTCATTTTATTTTTTATTTTATATTTTTTAAACATCTAATTTATTATTTTAGAGGGAGGGGAAAAGAGAGAGGCAGACAGGGAGAAACATATCAATGTATGGTTGCCTTTCACCTGCCTCCAACTATGGACCTGGCTGGAGACCTGGCTTGCAACCTGGTTATGTGCCCTGGCTGGGAATCGAACTGGCAACCCTTGGGTTTGCAGGCCGGCACCTTATCCATTGTGCCACCAGCCAGGGCGCTATTTTGTCATTTTAGAGTATGCATTTATCCATATGTAATTTGGAGATTCTGATTTTCCTCTCACATATTTCTATCTTTTCACCCCTTTTGTACATATTTCCTGTGTTTTCTTTAACATAATAATTATAATCATTTTGAAGGCCGTATTTGCTAACTCGAATATCAGAGTCATCTCTGGTTCTGCTTTTGTTGACTTTAATTTCTAGATTATTATCCAGTTTTCCTGCTTTTTCCCACATCTAGTAATTTTTCATTGTATGCTAGATATTAAAATGACATGTTGTAGAGACTGGATTATGCAATTTTCTGTAGTGTTGAGATTATTTTGGATTGATTTGATCATATTGAGGCTTAATTTTTTAGGCTCTGTTAGGGTGGTTCTATTTTAGGTTTGCCTTTACTCCAGTGGCACAGCCCTCACTTATAGTGTGTTATATTCTGGGGTCTCATTTGAGTACCCAGAATATTCATCAAGGTCTTTTCTTTTAAATTGACTCTGAACTTCAGCACCTCTTGAGTACTGTGTAACCTCTATAAAAATTTCTTTGTAGCTTCCATTCTCCCAGAAATATCTTCTCCTACGTCTTTCATAGTCTTAACTTTGTACATGTTCACTGTGGGACTTGGCCAAGGACCCAAGTAGAGTTTCTGTGTTAAATTTTATCCTGCTGCCTTCTCCCTTCTCTGCAATCTAGCCATCCAAAGTCTAGCTTCCTTTGTAACACCTAACTCTAATCTGTTTCCTCTACCCTGACCTACTTCTCTTTGGTAGGGCTCTGTTACCCTAGGTTGTGGTTGGGGTGTGTATGGGGCTCACCTCTTACGCTTTCTTTCTCTGAAGAATTATAGCCTTTTGTTGGCTGTTGTTCATTATCTGCAAACAATCCATCTTTCATAATTGGCTAAAGTGGTAGAGTAGATTCAATATTAGTTACTATTTCATAATTAAAATTAAAGTTAACAATACCATTCTGAAACCCAACAAAATTAGTAATATTCTTTTACTAAAAGATAGGACATGTTTAGCTTTCTCCACTTATCTAAAACCACCATTTTAGTTTGTTTAAATCATGATGCAGCAGAGTATATGCTTCCATTGAATGATCAGTGGCTTAAATTTTTTAATAATTTGCAATAACTATTTCCTTCTACAAAGTTGCCTTTTTTCCTATGTCATTTATTTGTTGAAAATACTGGGTGGTCTCACATTTTTCACAATCTGGATTTAGGTTTTGTATAATTTAATCTGCTCACTATTTTTTGTAAGCTGGTTTCATTCAATGCCGGTCTGTTTGGGCGGAGCGAGGACAGGAATACTTTGCAGTCTTCTTGTTACATGATTTCAGGAATTGTGTAATGTCTGATTTCTCCACTTTTAGTGATGTATAAACTTTTAAGAAGTTCTTAAGTTTCCCATCAACCTTTGACCTAATGTTTTGTCTAGATATATTATTTCATTAGAAGTTGCAAAGTGGTAATTTTCTAGTTGTCTCATTTTATTCACATTTATTAGCTATAATACTTCTATAACCTATAAACTATGTAGAACCTATAGTAGAGGCAAAACAAATACTTATTTTCCTTCATTTATTAAATTTCAGAATAACAAATTGGTACCCTGTCAATTTCCAGTTGTGACCAATGAAGTTAATTTTATTTTTTTGTAATATTATTATGAACTTAATGAATTTTGATATATTTGATATATTTCAGTCCACTAAGTCATTATTCTTTTGATACTCAGATTATTTCATTTAAATAGTGGGAGCCTTTTAAAGTTGACTCCTGTCCTTTCCATACGGTCCCAGGTCTTTGATAGCCTTCTTAGTTTTAGGTAAGATATACTTGGCTATCCTGAGATTTCCTGTCCCAGCCCTAGCATTAAGCATTTCTCCTAGGATCTGTTTCCTTCAAGTGGAAAACAGCATTTAGAAGTCCTGTTGATGCTAATGGTTTATTGCTGCTTAGAGATTTTTTTCAGGCTACAGAAGTAGGAAATAAGGTTTTTTTTATATAAAATAAAGTAAAAGATGAGCTTGTGCTAATATCCCAATGAAAATTTAAGATTCCAGTACTTTCAATTACCTATTCAATTTTATGTACAGGGTGGGGCAAAAGTTTACAGCTGTTGGTGTGGAAAATAATACAATAATTAATAAATAATGATACAAGAATAAGCTATTTTGCATACTCACAACTGTAAGCCTACTTTTGCCCCACCCTGTATTTATATATTTTTCCTCTAGCTGAAAGTTGTACTTCCAAATGATATTACCATAATTACATACTGGTTATGAGAGAATAACAGCAAGATTGGTTCAAAGTAATACTAATGTTTAGGAGACTACTGATTCTTTTTGTTCTTAGGATATATCTCATTAAGAATGCATAGAAAGTATACTTTATTTTTATTGTTACTTAAAGAATTATTTCCAGCCTATATAATTTTATTAAGCAATGTCACTGCAACAAAATCAATTAAAAAAAAAAGAAAACAAAAAATTTATTCTCTCTTGCTCTGGCTGGTAGCACAGTGGATAAGGCACTAGCCTGCGAACCCAAATATTGCTGGTTTGATTCCCAGCCAGGGCACATAACCAGGTTGCAAGCCAGGTCTCCAGCGAGGTCCTTAGCTGGAGGCAACCATACAGTGATGTCCCTCTCCGCCTCTTCCATCCCCTCTCTCTGAAAATAATAAAACCTTTTAAAAAATTTATTCTCATTGGTTATGTCATAACTGAACTTACAGGTAGTTCTGTTCCAGTTTGCTTTCCTTTTTTAGAAATTAGTAGTTTGTTCGAATCAATTTCTGAATTGTTTTAACACATATGTTTTTATGATTAAAGCTATAAAACAAAGTACATTCAGAAATGACTAGATTCTATCCTTTTTTTATTTCCCTCTGAGTAACCATTTTTAAGAGTTTTTCACTTAATATTTCTCCTTTTGGAAAATAAAAACATGAACATACACATACATATTTATATTGTCTTTTTCCAACACAAATGGAAGCACACTAAGCTTATTTTTCTACACCTTCCAGGGGTTCATGAACAGAAATCCATCCATGGACCAAGAATCCCTGTCTAGAAGTGAAGGCACATGTGTTAAGAAATCATTGTACTGATGATGTAGAAGTGTATAGACTAAATGCTATCAGACACAAATTATGAAACAGCTTCTCTAGAATAGGTGAACAGATTAGGGAAAGTTTTAGAAAACTGACCTTTGAACTGGGTTTTAAAGAACAAGCTTAATTGAAAACGTCCTCAGTATTACAAAATTAGCCAACTCACCTTTGCTACTAGTTTGTTGGTATAGCTTGAGAAACATTTTCACTACATAAGAACAGTCTGAATAACATTCTTTTTTGAAAGTATGTTTTATTTATTATGCTATTACAGTTGTCCCAATATTTTTTCCCTTTACCCTCATCTCACCAGTACCTTCTTTCCCTCCAGCGGTCAAGAAGTAACAAGTAGAAGCTTGGTATGAGGTAGTTGGATTTTTGGCAAGGAAAACAAAATAACAAACCCTGTTCTTAAATCTGGCAGTTTGGGGCCCTTAATACAAGAGTTAGGGACAGTGTGGTGTTAGAATAGGTCCACACTTTCTGACTGGCTCTCAGGTAGCTTAGTTATCTTGGCCCTGTTCTGGCTTTTTTGGAAGGCATTTGTTTGGTAAACACGAATTCATCTCAATGGGTATAGAAAGAAGTGATAGAACAGAGTGGCAAAGCAAAGAAATACTTGATGTGGTTCTCTTGAATTGGCAGAAATTTCTTCAGGTATCTAAGCTTAGCACTTACTCCACCTTTCCCTATTATAAACTAGGTTATTTCTTCATGGTGAAAAATGTCCTGTTGCCTGACCTCCTGCCAGGTTATTTTCATTTTAAGCTAGTGTTTTGGATCAGTCATGAGTTGTTGACTTAGCAGGCAAATGGAGATACTGTCTGTTTATAGCGAAAAACTAACTTAAAAGAAACATTGCCTTCCCACCACTATCACATTAGTGACATACCTCTGACACCGCAGTAAAATTAGACTAGGGAACTTAAGACCACCTGAGGTGTATTTTTACTCTTTCAAAGGTTAGATTCTAAATGTATCACAAGCTTTTTCTTCTTGAGTCAAATTGGGACAACATTACAAACAGTGAATCCTAAAGCAAAGTTTATATATGCTGGTGTTGAAACTTTAGAATTCATTTTCTCCACTTCTAATTATATCCTCACGAGATATAGAAATCTCTTAGTGTCACTAGCTTACTTTTATTTTGTGAGGAGGAACAGATAAAAAAAATGAGGGAGCCCTGGCTGGTGTGGCTCAGAGGATTGGTGCTGGCCTGCGAACCCAAAGGTCGCTGGTTCAATTCCCCAGTCAGGGCACATAACCAGCTTGCAAGCCAGGTGTCCTGCCAGGTCCTTAGCTAGAGGCAGGTGAAAGGCATGCCGTACATTAATGCTTCTTTCTCTTTCTTCCTCCCTCCTTGCCCTTTTCTCAAAAAATAATGAATAAAATTTTATTTATTTTAAGAGAACAATTTAGTGCCAAAGGTTTATCTAATTGGAACATGAGAAAGAGAACTTAAACTTCTTACTTTCAATAAGAGCTTGAAACAACAGAACCATTTTCTCCTTTTAACTAAATTACCTCATTCTTGTCTGGAGTGAAATGATTGCAGGGAAGTTGTGATAAAGAAAAACTTAAAATTTGCATGAGACATATAGTGGCAAGGAAATAAAGTAGTAGTCAATTATTAGTGGAAAGGAATTTATGCAGCAGTGGGAATTGAAGATTGTCTAGACTGGGGTAGCAGGGAATGTGGGAATACAGGAAGCAAGCTAAGGTCCTGGCTACAGTGTAAGTTGTTGTGGACTGAAGATGTACATGGCATCTCACCCAGTATTTAGGAAAGCTAGCTGATTAAACTGCCTTAAAGAAGCAGAACAATTCTTTAGAGTTGCTTGCAGCTAGGGTCTATTCTATTCTGACAAAATTCAGAATATATTTTACTTAAAATATTGAGTAATTCAGGAACCATTTTGTTTCATTTACCTTTCTGAAATTACCCCAACACTTACTCAAATGCTGTGACTTGGTATTAAGTCCAGTCTGGGCTACTGTGCCTGGCTTCTTTGCTGAAAGTTGTATCACATTTGAGCTTGAAGAATTTTTGCTTACTGTCTATAGCATACACATGAACATAAAACAGTCATTTATCTACAGGCAGCTAGAAGACAGTTTCAGGAGGGACTGAAAACTGCAGGCTGCTGACCTCCTGGCATACCCATTAGACTTATGTAGGTTTATACTGAAAGCAAACTAACAGGATAAGGGGTTGGGGGTAGAGGTGGTAACAAGAAGGGCAAAAATAAAACCTGAAGCTATAGTTTGAATGCCATTGAGCCATTAAGTTGGTCCTGTTTTGGGAATGAAGCATAGTGTACCCAAAGAAGAGAAAACTTGAACATCAAATACAGTGGCTAGGGAAAACATCTGATGTTTGCAGCCAGCACTTTTTAAGCAGTGATTTGTATGTTTTCTGTATTTGTATAACTGGGGATTCTGTAGGTACCTTTAGGAAAAATGCTATATACTTTAAGCTGTTTTACTCACTGTGCTTCATAAATACCTTTTAATCAGAACTATGTAATAGTAACACATGATTTTTTTTTCTTTAAAGATTTTTTTATTCATTATTTTTAGAGAGAGGAGAAGGGAGGGAGGAAGAAAGGGAGAGAAACATCAATGTATAGTTGCCTTTTACCTGCCTCCAGCTACCGACCTGGCTGGAGAGCTGGCTTTGCCAACCTGGTTATGTGCCCTGACTGGGAATCAAACCAGCAGCCTTTGGGTTCATAGGCCAGCACCTGTCCACTGAGCTGCCAGCCAGGGCTCAAATTATTTACATAATACTTACTTTCAAGCGCTACAGAATTCTGAAAAACATTATGATCTGTTAACCAAATTCTTATTTTCTCTGTATGATATTGAATAGATCATTAAAAGCTTTTTAAATGTCTTTCAAATTGTATGTGATAACTCTTAATCACAATACAAGTTTATGCCCATATACACTACTTTTTCTTTGTCATAGCCTATAACAGAATTTATTTATATTATGCGTCACTGAAGATGGGGCTATTGGAAATATAAGTGATTTGTGCAAGGATAACCAATGTGTCATTTTAGAGATAAAATGAAATTAGGCTACATTTCACCAGCAGCCTGTATACAATTTTGAGAACTTTCCAATCATTTTAAGAAAACAAAGTACTTTGAAAGTATAAAGAGTTTTTAAATAAATGAAAATCACTTATTTTGCAAATTACTAAATCATTCTGTTGTATTTAAGATACTCTTTGATGTGTTCTGGTAATTGGTATTTACTGCCAGACAAATGTCTCTTGGACATTTTAATTAATGGTTGGCTTGGCCAAATGAGCTTCTGATAGTAAACCTTAATAAGATTTGTTTTTATGTTCCTCCAGAATAGCTGTCTCTTCAAAACTCTTTAATTAGACAAAGTTGAGCAGCTAAAACATATTATTAGAATAATTAGGCTTTGGATTAAGGGAAATAGGGAGTGGTCAAAGGAGCAGGTACTGTTAGAGAATGGTCTGTTGTTTAGAGAATGGTCTTTTGAAATTAAACATAGTGTTGTACATCTGATAGATTTCCAGTTAACAGCTTATATTAAGTTACTATTCCCAGTTAGGACTTTGTGTTATTTCAAATTCATATGACAGGTCTAACCAGAAGCGTGAACACACCAGAATGTGAGCTTAGTTATCACCACCTCTAAACTCCCATAGAAAGCTGTCCTCTTAATTTCTAAGCTAAAGACTTCTGATATTCTTTTTTTTCATTACTAAATTGGTAACCTTGGCCATAATAATGATTGTTTTTGAGGGATATGCTTCAGAGTTTTTGGGTGTGAGTCATTGATAACCCCAACAATTATAGCAATTCCTTTGAGGGGTTTTTTCTTAATGATTTAAAGGATCTACTTAGAAGACATTGTTATTAAAATTGCTATATTTTTGGTCCCCACATTTTTATGTTCTTTGTGGTCACAATTTAGTTTAAATTGAAAATCTGTTATGAGATGATTGTCATTTAGTTCCCCTTTATGTTCCCCTTCTATTTTGTATCCTAAGGTCTTAGTCTTAGCAGTCATTACTAGTACATGTGTTTCATCCCAGACTTCCTCTTTGTGATGAAGAAAAGGTATACTTGACTGGTCCCATTGGTGACTGAGGTGACACCAAGGCAATTGGGTAATATTACTGAAATAACTATATTTAAACAATAATATGTTTATTTATAGTGTTCTAATTTTTTTCTACTTTTCCACTATCTCAGGATGCTTATGATAGAAAATGTGTCCTTTTCCCAGCTAGATCAGTTGGTTTAAAGATAGTACGGGTGAAACTATTAGAAATTTCAAACCAAGAAAGTTGTATCATTTCTAACCCTATCAACTGTCATGACCTGCATATAATTTGTGGGTTATATGAAGAACTAGGTTAAGGATATGTATGTCATTGCTTCAAATATAAACCTCCTACCACTATTAGGAAAGAAAAAGTATGTAAAGAATTTGCAGTATTGATTATGAGTCAATTCATTTTATTTTTAAACATAGAAGATCACTTGATTCATGGTATTACAAAGTTGATAACATGTAAATTCTTTTGCTATATAACTCAGCAATATAGCCAGTGAAATTATTTTTAGTAGAAAATTCACTTAGTTTTCTGTTGTTACCTGTAAAAATTAATGATACAGTTTTTTAAATATTTCATAAACACAGTAAATGCAGATGTAAAGATGTAGGCCTGTTATTATGCATTACAGAGAATGGTCACCAAATAGATAAATTTTTATATTGAATTGTAAAACTTTGGGAAAGCAGAAGAGATAGTAGCCTGAAGTTTATTGTGACTCTGCTCTTTGACTCACCCTTCAGCACAGGAAACACTGCTGATCCTTATCTTCAAGTAGGTGTATGTTTGCTGTGTATGTGTAAACTTTTGCAGTGGAGATACCAAAAGGAAGGCATTAATTGTTACTGTAATTCTTTTAAATTACCACTATGTCCCTTAGGACTCTTGCTTTGTTGTTACTGTTTGTTTTGTTTTGTGGTAGGGCAAGTATATTCTTAGCATATAAGAATAGCAAGAATAGCAAGCATAGTATAACAATATTTCTACTTAAAATAATTTAGGTACTGATTACTAATGAATGTCTATAGATACAAACCAGGACTGTAACTGTGTTGTTTTCTGTTTTTTTTATTTCACTTCTTTTAACTCATTCATTTGGTGGGCCCCCTTGCATCCTCCTTAAAATCTACCATTTGAAGTTATACTAGTGTCCAGCTCTGGCTGGTGGCACAGTGGATAAGGCGCCGACTTGCTAACCCAAAGGTCGCTGGTTCGATCCCCAGCCAGGGCACATAACCAGATTGCAAGCCAGGTCTCTAGCTAGGTCTGTAGCTGGAAGCAGGTCGAAGGCAACCATACATTGATATTTCTCTCCCTCTCTGCCCCTTTCCCTTCCCTTCCCTCTAAAAATAATAAATAAAATCTTTTAAAAAAAATGAAATTATACTAGTGTTCAAATGAGAACCAACTGTGTTCTTCTTCATCACAGACCACCTGGTGGCTCATGGTAGAATGGCAGAAAAGGAGGCCCGGCGGAAGTTCAAACAGATTGTTGCAGCCGTCTTTTTTTGTCACTGTCGGAACATTGTTCACCGTGATCTAAAAGCTGAAAATTTGCTTCTGGATGCCAATCTGAATATCAAAATAGCAGGTGAGAGGCATGTTTGGGATGTGAAATAAGAATGAAAGATCTTTTCCTTCAGGGTTCTTAAAGCAAGGGATTGTCTATTTCCATCTTTTCAGAAAGACATATTGTGAAAATACAGTGGTTTTGGGTGTGTGGCTTGAAAACTGGTAAATTTTCAAAATTTACGTTATTGTCTAGGAGGAAAGAAGGAAATGGTGATATTCAAAGTTCTTATTTTGGTTGATAGGTCCCTTTTAAATGAAAAGGAAAAAAAATATAGAAAAGTAGTAAGAAAAACTGCCAAAACTGTATATACCCTCTCAGCTTCACTTTCACTGCTAATGTAGATAGAGCAGGCTTATTCTAAAGACTGCAGTTTTATGTTACATAGGAAGTGACTGTAGACAAAATAGAAACTATAAATACGAAAATAAACCACTTTTAGAGGAGGAAATGGGGACATCTGTAATAGTGTCAAGAATAAAAATAAAAAACAAAAATAGGTGCCATTTAAAGAAAAAAGGCCCTGGTTGGTGGCACAGTGGATTGGTGCTGGCCTGAGAACCCAAAGGTCACTGGTTCAGTTCCCAACCAGGACACATAACGAGGTTGCAAGCCAGGTCTCCAGCCAGATCCATGGCTGGAGTCAGGTGAAAGGCAGCCATACATTGATGCCTCTCTCCCTTCCCCTCTCTCTAAATATACTAAATAAAAATATTTTTAAAAAATAAAGAAAAAAACCCATTTTTGTTTTCTGATGAATTTTAGTTTTGCGTCACATGTCCCTCATTTCCCAGATAAAAAGGGAGGGAGTCTCATATAAAGTACTGAAGTATGGCTAGAATATAATCGCCTTGAAAAGCCAAGGTGAAAAGCAGGTCTGAAGATTTCCCTCCATAATAGGGCAGGAAGTGAGAGTTTACATTTATACTATGTATAGGCCAAAGTATCTACATTTACCCTGGCAAGTTAATGATCTGTCAGTTTTGGGGTTTTGTTTTTGTTTTTGTTTTTTTCCACTTTTCATTTTACTTTTATTTATTTTTAGAGCTGGGGACCTGACTGGAGACCTGGCTTGCGACATGGGTATTTGCCCTGACTGGGAATCCAACCAGTGACCCTTGGGTTCGCAGGCTGGTGCTCAATCCAGTAAGCCACACCAGCCAGGGCCATCTTGTCAAGTTTCTTTTATGTAGAAAAGTCAATTCCTTTTCAGTCTCTACTTTTACACCCTTGAAACATTATCTTTGCCTTTTATAATGATCTAAGTTAGACTGATGGATTCACTTTTGTTTAACTTTCAGAATTCTAAGCTCTTTGAGTCCTGCACCTGCTTCTTATATAGTAGGTAGGAATTGATTCTTTATCTTACATAAAATCAGGTTTGTTTTTGTTTTTGTTTTTGTTTTCTTTTTTCTCTGTTTTGTAGTCTCCACAACTCTAGATGTTGGCAGTTCCCACAGAGGTGGGGAGTATGGACAGGCTGGTAGTCTCAAACCATTTTTTGTAATTATTTATTTTAATTTCCTGTTGTTACTATAACCAATTACCACAGACTTAATGGCTTAATACACAAATTTATTACCTTACAGTTCTGGAGGTCAGAAATCTGAAATGAGTCTTATGAGGCTAGAATAAAGGTATCAGTAAACTGGTTTATTCTGGAAACTCTGGAGAATCCATCTTTCTGCTTTTGTAGCTCTTAGCAGTTCGTGGTATCCTTGGCTTTAGCCCTTCCTCACGTCACTCCACCTCTTGCTTCCAGTGTCATATCTGCTGTTGCTAATAACCTCCTAGTTTTCTCTTGTGAGGGCGCTGATGATTACATTGGCCCCTCCTGAATAATACCAGGCTTTCTCCCAATCTTAATATCCTTAACCTAACATGCCTGCAAAAGTGCCTTTTACTACTTTGGGAACACATTCATTAGCAAGTTCCATGGTTTAGAACATGGATGTTTTTTGAGGTGGAGGTATTAGTTAGCCTACTATAATTGTGATTATCAAGTTATTTTGACTATTGATTAGAGAAGTGAGTTAAAAGAAATCCCTCTGTTTATTCTATAGTTTTATTCTACTTCCAATGACCAAAAGTTAAGAATTTGTTAATGCTTTCTTGGGTTTTGAATTTAGAACCATTTTGACTTAGTTCAAGAAATTTGTGTAGCTTTTAGTTTTTGCATTGAGAAAGCAAATGTAAAAAGCACTGCTCAGTGATCATTGAAATTAGAAACTCTACTGACAAATGTTTGGGTAAGGAGATTTTTCAGTGCTTTTCGTTGTTAATGGTTAAACCTATGAGGACTCAATAAGTTTCTATCTGCTCATGTATAGTTACAGACTCCTAGGGGTGCTGGCAGCTAGCCTTGGGATCATTCTATATTAACATGTTACTTTGGCAAGATTTTTTAATTCATTCATCCAAAGTCTGTATTTTTATTATTTGTTTTTGGAGAAAAGAAAAAAATAATCGAACAGCTCTAGTTTTGTGCCCTGCTAGAATATCTAACATTGTCTTTGCTTATGCATTCCTTCCTACATGCCACCATTATTCAGTTGTTGTTTTTTTTAATTTTATTGTTGTTGTATTACATCCATCCCCTCCATTATTCAGTTTTTAAATCATTGCCTGAATGTTCTTTCTTACACGTATATTAGATAGAGTTCTTATTGTCATCTGCCAAATCTTCTTTGGATTTCATGGACCAGTGAGAGAAACACTTAATTGAAGCCAACTATAGCATGACTGACTTTGGAAAGCTCAGTTGGATGGTTCTGATGGGATATGGTCAGATAAGTAATGAAATCAACTTTTTATTCTAAATGCTGAAAATAGCTTTCAAATCCCTGATCTCTTCAATGAGCTTCCTGATGAATTTTTATAAATCTCACTAAGAAGGAGTTACTACCTATGAAAGAGGCACATAAGAAAGATTTTTGTTTTATTTAAAATCATATTAGTCTTAAGCACCATATATTTTTAAGAATCATTATTATATGTGTAATATCAAATTTGGAATTAATAAAAATTCAGATTAGGAAATTTAAGGAATTAATGTTTTCCTTAAGCCATTGTTTACCTGAGTGGTTTAGATAAAAAGATTATGCATCCTGTTCAAATTTAGAAGATGAATAAATTCTTCTAGGGATGCCTGTGTTTACATTAATTAATTTTTATTTTTGTATGAATTAATGTGGCAGTTTACATTTAATACTTGAGACTGTTTAAAAACCTCTTCAAGAGAATATGTTTTCTGGATATGAGAAGTAAACTTCAGTTTCAGATATTAAAAGATCCAAGATCATTCTATGGTTTAAGAGTTTTTGTGCTTAAATTCTTACATATGAATCTTTGTTCTATTGCTATTTCTAGAGAAAATAAAACATGGTAAATAATTTTGTTTTCTCTCTGGTTTTAGAATGAAAATATTCTTCTTAATGGCAGTAGCAAACCTGTCTTCTGTAGAATTATTTAAAAGATGCTTCTAGCATTAGTCATCCAGAATAAACACTGATTATTTTCAGAATAAAAATTTTTATTTCTGAAAGGTAAAGTTTCTTTGCTCAGATGTCTTGGAAGAGAATAAAGAAATGTAAAATATTAGTCCTACCCTCAAAAATGTATAGTCTATTTAGGCAACAAATGCTTAGACCTTTGAAAAATTAAATAGCACTGGAATTCTGTTTCACATGTATAAAGTACTTTGCAAAGCATTTTTACATATATTACTTAATTTCATCATCTTTGGCATGCAGATACAGCTCTTTCAGAAAACTTTAGAGTTTTAAAAATACACAGTTTTAGCCCTCGCTGGTAGCACAGTGGATAAGGCGCCGGCCTGCGAACCCACAGGTCGCAGGTTCGATTCCCCAGCCAGGGCACATAACCAGATTGCAAGTCAGGTCTGTGGCTGGAGGCAGGTGAAACGCAACCATACATTGATGTCTCTCTCCCTCTCTGCCTCTCTCCCTTCCCCTCTTTCTAAAAATGAAATAAAACCTTAAAAAAAAAAAATACACACTTTTAAGTTTCCAAATCTTTGATTTTTTTTTTTTTTTTTAACTAGCACTCATGTAAATGCCTTTCATATAGAGTTCAGTTGGATTCTTGGCCTCAAGCCCCTCAAATGTGTGCTGATCCATACACAGAGGAGCAGATGAAGGACCAGGGAGGTACAGTGTGGCTCTCTCAGTATACAGTCTGCATTCCTGGATGATAATATGTTCAATAGCTACTAAATTATGGTTAGATATGATAGAAGAAATGCTGCAAGGTACATCATGATTCATTATCACATTAATTGTATAATCTAATTAATACAGGAATTCCGAGGATGTAGAAACCACTTCAGTTATAAAATTCCATTAGATTGTAAATACCACAGGGACTGTAACCACAGGGGTTGTTTTACTACCACTACCCAGCACATACCTGTTCTATAGCAGGTACTCGGTAACTTAATTGATCTGAACCTTAGACATTGATGATAAGGACATAAACACCTAATTGAGGACATAACATTGCAGGTAAGTTTTAAGTTTTAATTTTTATTTTAATTTATTTTAATTTTAAAAAAAATTTGTTTTCAAAGAGAGGGGAAGGAAGAGAAGCAGAGAGGGAGACAGACATCCATGTATGGTTGCCTTTCACCTGCCTCCAGCTGCAAACCTAGCTAGAGACCTGGCTTGCAACCTGGTTATGTGCCCTGCCTGGGGATCGAACCAGCCACCTTTGGGTTTGCAGGCCAGCGCCTTATCTACTGTGCCAGCAGCCAGGGCCTGCAGGTGAGTTTTAAAGGATGAATAGGATTCTTTAAGGTGTAGGTGTAGAAAGAATTCCTGTAGGATTAGTCAGCAGATGTTAAGAAAGCACCTGCTTTGTGCAAATACTGATGGAGGCCACTGGGGATACAGCAACAGATAAAATAGTCCCTTGAAACTAACACTTTGTTGGGTGGAGATAGATAGTAAACACAGAAATAAATAAGCTCTCTTAAGGGCTGTGAAAATGGTAAAATTGAGTAAAGTGATAGAATCACTTGTGGGAAAGACATTGCTTTTCACCAGGATAGTCAGAGTCTTTCAGACAGAAGGAAGAGCAATGTAAAGACCTAACAGAAATGAATTTATCATATTTGAGGTAGTTCAAGAAAGGTTAGTATGACTGTAAATAATAAATAAGGGAGAGGATTGGGATTTTATTTTAATTGCAAATGGGAAGCTGAGTTGGAGAAGCATGACCAGCAATAGAATGTATGTGGTACATTTGCAGAGAAGTTAAAGCAGCTTTGCTGTAAGGGAGGCTTCGCTAGGGGAGCTGTGCCTGAAAAGGCAGGAAAGGTATGTATTGATATTAGATTGTAAAATTATTTGAATACCAGGTTTAATAAATCCGATACAAGATAAATAAGAAAAAATGGTGAGAATGGGGAAGGGACAGAAAGGCAATAGAAAGATTAGTTAAAAAGCTGTGAAATGGTAAAATCCTGCAGAAGGGTGTGGTAGTAGATGTGGAAAGGAAGAAAAGGGCACGGGGGAGGGAGAGAGAGAGAAAGAGAGCAATGGGATGGGGAGAGAGAGAGGAAGAGAACTTCTAGATAGGCTTAAGAATAGAAAAATTAGATTTTCTTACTGATGGAATATTAAGCTATCAAAAAAAATGGTGTTGTCTTATTTTAAATTATTAATGCACACTATTTGAAAGTAATTTTAATTCTTGTCCCTAAATACTAAGTAGAGAAATTTCTGTATTTTAAAGATTGCTCAAGAAAAAAACTTTTATAGAGCTGGCTTACTCCCTAAAGCAAAGTTACTTGAAATAATAAGATGTTTTGAGAATGTTTTGAAAATTGTGGAAAGTTTATTTTTTTCAACTGAAGGAAGTTGGAAACATTTCTTTTTAAATGTCGTCTCCGACAATTGTCTCCATGAGATAGTTTCTACTCCAGTGTTATTGTTTTAGTTGGCAATTGGTAGACAGCAAAGATCTAAAGTACAACTACAGCAAAGGCAGTATTTTGGAAAGAATTACCAGAGTGCATATACATAAGGTACTGTGGAAAATTTTGACATTAATCTAGTGAGATCTAGAGATTCTAGATTATTTGTTTTTCAAAGTAAGAAATTAAAATATTTTATAAGTCCATTGATCATACATTGATCATATGTATGAACATAATGAGATACAATCACATAGGAAACAAAGGTTGGAAACCTTGGATTTCTGAGAACCCTTCCACAGTGTGGCAATAACTGAGAAGGTCTCTGACTGGTCCCCTTTTTGCTCCCCTCTGTCCCCCTCCCATTCCCAGATTTTATGTCAGGATCTTAACACCATTCATTTAGGTAATCTCTCAATACACCTCCTGGTTGACAGGTCAATAAATTGAGACCCACAGGGGCATTATGACTTTCCTGAATTCAGGTCATAGTAGAGTCTAGGAATCATAATGCCTCAACATGTGTTCTTGCCCTGAAATGGTATATCATGTTCAGTTAGAAGGTGCTAAGCAAATTTAATGTATGTTGAGCCTTGAGAAAGTAAAATTTGTAAAATTATTTTTTTAATTCTATCCTTAAGACTGGAACTTTACAAATGAAAATTTAATGTACCTTCATTCAAAAGGTATTTCACAGTTGACTTACCTTGTATGAAAAAAAATGTAAAGTTAAAATTCAGATGAGCAAATTCATTCTCATTCATGATTCTAGGTTGTAAGTGAGGTCTTACTCATCTTGAAAAGTGATTGCACCTTGCTAGGGTCAAGAACAATTTTCTATTTCTAGGACCTTACTTAAAGTAGTTATGACACCAGTATGAAAGCATTGCTTCTCAGCCTTCCCCACTTCAGTTTCCCTAACACTTGGGATGAACTCTCACAAGGTAAGGAAGAGGAGAGTTGATCTCATAGTATGAAATGGCTCACTTTGAACACATTTTTTTTTTTTTTTTTTTTTAGTGTTTATAAAGTCTTTTTAATGACAAGAAAAAGTACTCATGATAAATGTCAACAAAAAAATGTTACAAAGTATAAGAAGGGTACAACTTTTTAAAAACACCATATAAATGTATAGGGGAAAAAACCTGGAACAGTAAATAAACCTTTCACAATTCATCTTTTCAATGAGGGAATTATGGGCACTTTTATATTCTTTGCATTGTACTTTTGTATGACTTTCAAATTCTCATTAAGCAAATTAAAAAAAAAATTAATCCTTATTCAATGATATGGTTACTGATTTTTTAGAGAGAAAAAGGGAGAGAGAGAGAAAAAATATATATATTGATTTGTTGCCTCCCATAATGCCCCAACCGGGGTGAATCTACAACCTAGCTTGTCCCCTGACCAGGAACTGAACCCACAACCCCCTGGTATAGAGAAAAATGCTCCAATCAACTAAGTCACCTGGCCAGAGCATAAGCAAATACTTTTATAATGAGAAGAAACATCCTATTTTTAAAATGGCAAAATACGTCGGCAATAAAACATCTAAAGGGAAGCATTTTAAGGATAAAATATTCAGGCTCTTTTTAATAAATCACAAAATGAACACACATGGGAGTTAGTTCAGGCTTCCATTAAACATCAATTTACTTTGCTATCTAAGGACAAAATGATCGTAGTTTATTGGAACAAGTAACAGTAGGTTGGAAATTCATTTCATGGTGAAGCTGACGATTAAGAATAAATTAAACCAGCCGTACCCTGACCAGACCAGCCCGCTCAGTCAGATGGGGGTGAGCGGACCGCCTGCGGAGTTCATCTGAGTGTTGGACTAAGTGGAAGTGGGTTTACATGTGTGGAGGAGATTTATTATTGTTTTGGTGGTATGGCATAGTGGGATTTAAAATTTGGCTCATTTAAAAACTGGTAACCTGATGATAATTTAAAAAAAAAAAAAAAAAAATTAAGGTGAATGCAGCCCTGGCTGGAGTGGCTTAGTGGATTGGGCACCGGCCTGTGAACCAAAGAGTTGCGGGTTCAGTTCCCAGCTGGGGCACACATGGCTAGGGTCCCATTTAGGGGCACATGAAAGGCAGCCACACATTGATGTTTCTCTCCCTCTCTTTTTTTTTTTTTTCTTTTAATTTTATTGTTGTTGTATTACATCCATCCCTTTTTTTCTCCCCTCTGTCCCCCTCCCCACCCACCCTTTCCCCCCAAAGTCAATCCCACCTGTTGAACACATTTTTAATAACATGCTTTATCTCTCAAATTCATGCACATTTTGTGTTCTCAATGTCATATTTATATTTGTTTTAATGTTTAAGTTAAACTTTATTTAACATAGAAAAAATTGGTGTTACAGGAAGATATATTTTTTTAGCCTATATATTTTGCATAACCCGTGGCACACTGCAGCATTATGCCTGAAGATACATAAACATAGCATCAGTTTTTCTTACAGAGTCTTGAAGCTCCTCAATTGATAGTTGATGCTGGTGAGAGATTAACAAATCACCAAAGTACTTTTTCACTCATACTCTTAAGTCTATTGTGTTGTGTAAAGTGTGACAGAAACTGTTGAAATGAAGGAGATAATCAAAAAGAGTGAGACTGAGTGTATCCAAAATTTATTTACTTTTTTTTCCTTTTTTTTGGATTTCAAGATATAATTGACATGCAACATAATAGTTTCAGGGATCTAGCTTAGTGATTTGATATTTGTATATATTGCAAAATGATCACCACAGTAGAGACTGATTTCTTTGGCCTCCTGTAGGTGATAGAATAGCAGTAAAAGTCCCCAGTAGTCCAGAATTTAATTCTCATCCTGAGACTTACTTTTATCAGTTCTCTTAAAGTCATAAGAGAAAACCTTATTTAGCTAGTAGTAGGCAAAGACTCCAAACAGAAGGTGTAGGATCTTTAGGAGTATTTTAGGTAATCTTTTAAAAATATCCTGTTACGTGTGACCTTTTCTACCCTTTGCTCAGGTTTCACACAGACCACTCTTAACTAACGCCTCAAATAGTTTACAGTATCTTTTCCCAACCAGTGATTTCTGAATCATCGGAGATTCTTTGTGTCCTAGGACAGTGATTTTCAACCCTTTCATTTCATGGCATACGTAAACTAATTACTAAAATTCCACAGCACACCATAAAATATATTTTTGGCCAACATAACAAAAAATAATAGGTAATAATTTTATTCATTTATACTAGGCAGCTGTTGTCACTTTCTTATTTGATCATCTAAGGGAAGAGAGGCCAGTTCCCCTGACTAAATAGTCAGGTATAGGATAGCATGTTTTTAAATTGTTTGTGGCACACTGGTTGAAAATCTCTGTTCTAAGAGATTGATGTATAAAAAGTGATGATGACTTCACTTACCTTTTGTAGTTTTTAGAAGTCAGTAAATGAAGTAATGAATTTGGACTCCTTACCAAATTCATTGAATGGAATAGTTTGAGAGCCTATGAGTGTAAAATCAAGAGAGTCCACCTGCTAGCAGGGAGCTGATAAGCATACATTGGACTCAATCATTCTGTTTATTACTCAATTGAAGTAATGGGTTACCATGATAGTATCAGCCAGTTTTCATCATACTTTGTTAAATTTACATCATTAATGGCTATTAGACAAGATAATGCATAAGGAAAAATGATGTTAAAATTCAAGTAAATGAGATACAAATAATAATTTTACAACCCTTCAAAATAAGCTTAACCAAACTCATAAATTGTCTTCATTTGATCTTTCTAGGACTTCAGAACCCAAAATTATATACACACACACACATATATATTAAAGAGTCCGGTTTGCTATATTGGGAATAAAGACTTTATGTATTCATAGTATAATATTTGCAAAGTAAATTTGCTTATCCATGCATCATTTAAAAACAAAACATGAAAATAACTCAGATAAACAGGTTTTTTTAATTTAAAAAATGTAAGCATTCTATATACCAGGTAATGAAAAAAGTTTCTGTCTTAGAAACTTTTTAATTAGTTTAATTATAATTGCAATTATAATTAGAAATTATAATTGACATATATGTATAGCTTCCAAACTAAACATGACATACTAATTGTAAATTAATACTTTTTCTTGCATAATTTAAATAGTCAGTCACTTGTAAAATGGGAAGTTCTCTTAAATACTCTCTATAACACTTAAATCAATGCTTAATCATACTAGTTAAAATAAAATCTTAAAGTTACATCTTTATAAATCATGCAAAAATAAATTTATTTTAAAAATTTCTTTTCTGGCAGGTTATTACGATAAAACACTCCTTTGAAAGAGGTTGTGAGTCAAAATAGGGTAATTGTACAATTAAATAGTTCACGTTTTCTTTACTCTCTAATACAATTATAACCTTGGTTTATTTAACATTGTGTAATTCTCTAGCTTTTGGTAGATTCTTCTTTAGGAAAGGCCCTCTTCTCTATTCTATACCAATTGTCCCACAACTTCCCTAATATAGTTAGATGTGTGATTGTGTCCTGTGTGCCTACCCCATGGGACTAACTGCTTCATAAGGGCAGGGACCATTTGTATCTAGTTCATTTTGTCTAAGAATGCATAATGATCCCTCTAAAACAAAGGGAGTACCTACTCCTATTATTGCGTTTACTGTTACCTTTTAGGTAGATTACTTTTCAGTGTTAACTCTCATTTGAATTATGTTTATTTTATTAGCTTTAATCTAAGAGGTTGTTTTCTTACCTGCTTTTGATTTCTGGGTGATGCCTTAGAACTTCATGTATGATAATCATACCTTCTTGGATCCGAGGGTAGGCTTCTGCTTACTTTTTGTTAAGCAGACCATGTCTTAAGACCATGAGTATTAATTTTTAATTTGGAAACTTATAATACCTATATACTACATTTTTATTTGTTATCTTCAATTTCTTTTGAGAATTTAAGGGGAATTTGATTTATCATGTCATAAAAGAGGCACTTAAAATTTTGTATAGTAAGCACAAAAGCCCTGGACTGAATGGATACACAGGTGAATTTTACCAAACATTTAGAGAAGAACTAACTCCTATCCTTCTCAACCTATACCAAAAAATACAAGAAGAGGGAAGACTCCCAAACTCTTCCTATGAGGCCAATATGATTCTAATCCCAAAATCAGGGCAAGACACAACTAAGAAAGAAAGAAAGCTACAGGCCAATATCTTTGATGAACATAGATGCTAAAATTCTCAACAAAATATTAGCCAACCAGATTCAGCAGTACATTACAAAGATCATACACCATGATCAAGTGGGCTTTATCCCAGGGATGCAAGGATGGTACAGCATTCGTAAATCAATCAATGTAATACACCGCATCAACAAATTGAAAGACAAAAACCATATGATCATATCAATAGATGCTGAAAAAGCATTTGATAAAGTACAGCAACGATTTATGATAAAAACCCTCAGCAAAATGGGAATAGAGGGAGCATACCTCAACATTTATTTCCTTTGCCCTTGGTGGACTATCAGTAAACATTTCTGGGTAGAATATCTAAAATTTTACTGCCTATATTTTTCTCCAGGACCTTTATGTTGGGACTGCTTATGTTTAAGTCTTTCATCCATCTTGAGTTTATTCTGGTGTATGGTGTAAGTTGGTGGTCTAGTTTTATTTTTCTGCATGTTGCTGTCTAGTCCTCCCAACACCACTTGTTGAAGAGACTGTTTTTACTCCATTTTATGTCCCTTCCCCCTTTGTTGAATATTAATTGACAATAAAGTCCTGGGTTTATTTCTGGGCTCTTTATTCTGTTCTGTTGACCTGTATGTCTGTTCTTATGCCAGTACCAGACTGTTTTGATTACACTAGCCTGGTAGTATAGTTCAATGTCCTGTATTGTGATTCCTCCTACCTTGTTCTTTCTCAAGATTGCTGTGGCTATTCATGGGCATTTTTGGCTCCATATAAGTTTTTGAAGTATTTTTTCTATATCTGTGAAATATGTAACTGGTATTTTAATTGGGATTGCATTGAATCTATAGATTGCTTTGGGTAGTATGGACATTTTGATGATGTTAATTCTTCCTATCCATGAACATGATATATGCTTTCATTTATTTGTACCTTCCTTCATTTCTTTCTTCAATGTTGTGTAGTTTTCTGAGTACAGGTCTTTTACCTCCTTGGTTAAGCTGATTCCTAAGTACTTTATTTTTCTTGTTGCTATGGTAAATGAAATTTGTTTCCTAACTTCTGTCTCTGATGTTTCATTATTGTTATACAGAAATACTTTTGGTTTCTGAATACTGACTTTACATCCAGCTAATTTGCTAAATTAGCTAATTAGGTCAAGTAAATTTTTGGTGGAGCCAATGGGGTTTTGTATATACACTGTCATATCATGTGCAAATAATGACAGTTTGACTCCCTCCTTTCCAGTTTGGATACCTTTGATTCCTTTTTCTTCTTTGATAGCTATGGTTAGAACTTCCAGAACGATGTTGAACAGAAGTGGAAAGAGTGGACAGCCTTGTCTTCTTCCTAATCTTAGGGGAAAAGCTTTTACTTTTTGCCCATTGAGTATGATGTTGGCTTCAGATTTCTCATATATGGCCTTTATTATGTTGAGGTATTACCATTTTGCTGAGTGTTTTTATCATAAATGGCTGCTGTACTTTATCAAATGCTTTTTCAGATCTATTGATATGATCATATGGTTTTTGTCTTTCATTTTGTTGATGTGGTATATTACATTTATTGATTTGTGAATGTTGTATCATCCTTGCATCCCTGGGATGAAAGCCACTTGATCATGGTGTATGATCTTTTTAATGTATTGCTGAATCTGGTTGGCCAATATTTTGTTGAGAATCTTAGCATCTATGTTCATCAGAGATATTGCCCTTTCTTAGTTGTGTCTTGCCCTGGTTTGGGGATTAGAGTAATATTGGCCTCATAGAAAGAGTTTGGAAGTCTTTCTTCTTGAATTTTTTGGAATAGGTTGAGAAGGATAGGAGTTAGTTCTTCTTTGAATGTTTGGTAGAATTCATCTGTGTAGCCATCTGGCCCAGGGCTCATGTGCTTTGGGAGATTTTTGATTACTTCTTCCATTTCACCAGTTGTTAATTGGCCTATTCAGGCTTTTTGCTTCTTCTGGATGCAGTTTTGGTAGATTATACATTTCCAGAAATGTGTCCATTTCACCCAGGTCATATTTCTTGTCATATAGTTGTGTGTTGTAATTTTTTACAATCCTTTATATTTCTGAAATATCAGTTGTGATTTCTCCTCTGTCTTTCCTGATTCTGTTTATTTGGGTCCTCTCTCTCTCTCTTTTTCTTGATGAATTAGGATAAAGGCTTGTCAATTTTGTTTATTTTTTCAAGGAACCAGCTGCTGGACTTACTGATTCTTCGAATTGTAGTTTTAGTCTCTAAGTCATTTAATTCTACTCTAATCTTGATGATTTCCTTCCTTCTACTAGCTGTGGGCTTTGTTGTTGTTGTTGTTTTTGCTTCTCTAGTTCTTGCAGCTTTATGGTTAGGTTGTTTGAATACACTTCTTCTGACCTTTTTAGGTAGGGCTTGTATTGCTATGAATTTCCCTCTGAGGACTGCCTTTTCTGTGTCCCATAAGTTTTGGGCTGTTGTGTATTCATTGTCATTTGTTTCCAGAAACTTTCTGATTTCATCTTTGATCTCATTGTTAACCCATTCATTACTTACAAGCATGTTATTCAGTTTCCATGAGTTAGAGTGTTTTTGGTTTTTTCCCTTGAGATTGGTTTCTAGTTTCAATCCATTGTGATCTGAGAAGATGCTTGGCATGATTTCAGTTTTCCTGTATTTGTAGAGGCTTGTCTTGTGACCTACCACGTGGTCTATCTTTGAGAATGTTTCATGTACATTAGAAAAGAATGTGTATTTTGCTTCTTTGGGATGAAGGGTTCTATGTATATATCAGTAGGTCCATTTCCTCTAGAGTGTCGTTCAGTGCCTCAACATCCTTGGTGATTTTTTGTTTGGAAGATCTGTCCATTGTTGATAGTGGGGTATTAAAATCCCCTCCTATTAGTGTGTTGTCGTCTATATCCTTCTTGAAGTCCTCTAAAATTTTCCTTATATATTTGGGAGCTCCTATGTTGGGTACATATATGTGTACCAGAGTTATTTTTTCTTGATGGATTGTTCCCTTAAGTATTATGAAATGTACTTCTTTGTCTCTTTTTATAGTAAAATCTACTTTGTCTGAAGTAAGTGTTGCTACTCCAGCCTTGTTTTCATGTCCATTTGCTTGGTACATATTTTTCCATCCCTTCACTTTCAATCTGTGTTGATCTTTTGTTCCGAGGTAGATCTCTTGAAGACAGCATATAAGTGGGTCATGTTTTCTTATCCATTCAGCTACTCTGTGTCTTTTGATTGACACATTTAATACATTTAATTGAAGGGTATTGTTTATTAATGCTTATTTATTGCTGTTTCCCCACTTTATTCTTCTCTCTCTGTTTCTTCACTTTTTTTTTTTTTTTGCAGACCCTTTCACATTTCTTGCAAAGTTAGTTTGGTAGAGATTTATTCTTTTGGTCTTCTTTTGTCTGGGAAACTCCTTATTTTTTCTTCCATTTTGAATGAGAGCCTTGCTGGTTAGAGTGTTCTTTGTTGAAGGCCTTATTTCCCATTAACTAGAATATTTTTTGCCATTCCCTTCTGGCTTGTATTGTTTCTGTTGAATAATCATTTGATAGCCTTACCGGAGCCCCCTTATATATTATTTGTTGTTTCTCTCTTGATGCTTTTAGGATTCTCTCTTTGTCTTTGAAATTTGCCATTTTAATTATAATGTTTCCTGGAGTGGGTCTGTTTGGGTTCATCTTCCTTGGGACTCTCTGTGCTTCTTGAACTTGAGTAACATTTTCACTCATCATGTTAAGGAAATTTTCTCTCATTACTTTTTTGAACAGGTTTCCATTCCTTTGTTTCCTTCTCCTTTTGGTATCCCTATGATATGGATATTATTGCGTTTCGTGCTTTCCTGTAGCTCTGTTAAAACCTCTTCATTTTTGTTCTGTCTTTTTCATTCTCTTGCACTGTCTTGGAATATTTTTTACATTTTCTTCCGGCTTGCTGATCCGATCCTCTGCTTCTTCTAGCCTACTTTTGATTCCTTCTACTGTAATCTTCAATTCAGAACTTGTATTTTTCATTTCCTCCTGGCTCTTACTGATAATTACTATGTCCTTTTTAATGCTGGTGTGGCTCTCAGTAAGTTCCTTGTAGAATCTCTGGAGTTCTTTGTAGTTCTGCTGAAGTTCTTTGTAGTTCTCTTGGAGTTGTTTGTAGTTTTCTTTGAATTTGCTGAGCCCATTGAGCTTCTCTATCATCATTATTTTGAATTCCATGTTTGATAGCGTGCTTGCCTTTGTTTCCTTTTCCTGAGGGTTTGTTTCTTTGTCTGCCCATTTTAGGTGACTCTTGTTTGTTTCTCCTTCTTGGATTGGTCTGCTTTGACTTACTGTCTTAGTGGTGTGACCTTCTGTGGTGTAGAGTGCTCGTTTTTTACATCCTGGCCCTGAGCATGGTGACATCAGCTCCTGTTTCAGTCTGGGCGTAGTCAGCCAGTTGGAGACTATGGAAATCCACTGTCTTTGTCTCCTGTGGTTGTTAATCTAATCAGTCAATTTTAGGCACCTCTGGGAGAGGCACATTCATTCAGTTATTAGTCCAGTCAGTCTGTGATCTGAGTCAGGTTTAGGTATAGCTGGGTGGGGTGGATTAATTCTTATGGTTGGGGCTGTAGCTTCCCCTCAGGCTCCCACCATTTGGGGAAGAGTGGTCTGCCAGCTGTATGGGGGATGGGTCAGCACTGGACTCATGGGCTGCTCCCTCAGCTATCCCCCTAAAGCCACTGACTCAAACTTACCCCCAGCTTCTCTAGTCCACTCTGCCCTTTCTCTGCTGGAGGCCACGGTAAATGGGTGCCACTGTATTTTTGTGCATGGTCCCTTAAAAAATTTAGTCTCTTTGTCAAATGGCTAAACCTGGTTGCTTTTTGCTTTTCATAGCTGGGTGCTGTTCTACTCTCAGCTTTGTTGCTGTAGTCTGGGAAGCCCTTCTCAGGTGGAACCCCCAGCTGCTGAGATGTTTCTCTGTCACTTCAGCTGCTGCCTGTGGGAGCCCTGCCAGCTCTCTCACGTTGCACGTCCTACCAGTCACCTTGTGATGAAGCAGCTTTTTCTGTTCTGTCCCTAGTAACAGTATTTGTCTCCAGTTGGTGTTCAGTTGGTTATTCTGGATGATTTCTCCCCAGTTAAGTTGTAATTCCAGTTTGGTGTTGGAAGGAGATTAGTGTAGCTCCACTTACTCCTCCACCATCTTGGCTCTCCCCTCAATATTTTATTTTATTATTATTTTTTTAATTTTATATTTGTTGTATTACGTCCATCCCCTTTTTGCTCCCCTCAATATTTTAAATACCCACTTGGCACCATACATAGTTAATACAAATTATTGACAATATTTCTTATGCTGTATTTTATATTTTGTGGCTGTGTTCTAACAGCCAATCTATACTTCTTAATCCCTTCACCATTTTTGTTAAAAGACTTTATTTATCATTCATTTTTCAGAGAGAGAGGAAGAGAAGGAGAGAAATATCTATATGAAAGCTAAAGATTGATTGGCTGCCTCTCAGAGACCCTCAACTGGGACCTGGCCTGCATTTCCAGGCATGTGCCCCAACTGAGAATTGAACCAGTAGATCTTCCACTTTGCAGGATAACATCCAACCCACTGAGGCACACCACTCACAATTCCCTTCACCTTTTTCACCCAGCTCCCTAAACCTCTTTCCCACCTCCAGCAACTATCAGTCTGTTCTCTGTATTTGTGAGACTGTTTCTGTTTTGTTTATTCATTTATTTTGTTCCTTAGATTTCACATATAAGTAAAGTATTTGTTTTTCTCTCACTTAGTTCACTTAGCATATTACCCTCTAGGTCCACCCATGCTGTCACAGACGAATATGGCCAAGTAATATTATGTACCACTGCTTTTTTATCCATTTACCTATCTATTGATGATCACTTGGGTTACTTCCACATCTTGACTGTTACAAATAATGCTGCAGTCAGTGAACATAGGGATGCATATATTCTTTCAAATTAGTTTTTTTGTTTTTATTTTGTTTGTTTGTTTTGGTTTGGTTTCTTGAGATATATATCCAGAAGTGGAATTGCTGGGTTATAAGGCAGTTTCATTTTTAATTTTTTGAGGAACCTCCGTACTGCTTTCCACAGTGGCTGCACCAGTCTGCATTCCCACCAACAGTGCATGAGGGTTCCCTTTTCTCCACACCCTTGCCAGCAGTTGTTTGTTGATTTGTTTTGATGATAGCCATTCTGATGTGTGTGAGGTGATATCTCATTGTGGTTTTAATTTGCGTTTCTCTGATGTAAGTGAGTTGAGCATCTTTTCATATGTCTGTTGTACATATGTATGTTGTCCTTGAAGAAGTGTCTAGTCAGGTAGGTCCTCTGCCCATTTTAAAATTGGGTTGTTGTATTCATGTTGAGTTGTATAAGTTTTTTATAATTTTTTTTTGGATATTAACTTCTTATCAGATGTACCATAATGTTATAAGAGCACAGAAATTTTTTTATAGGGCTTTGGTGTTATCACACTGTCCTCCTTTCTTTAGCATTTGTTAATGCATTTCAGAACTACAACGTATATTTACTTAACCTTTTAAATGTATACTGAATCTACTCTTTGTTTTAAGTTTCTGGGGGTTTTTTCTTGTTTTTTACTTACATTGAAGTTGTCACTGTTCTATTTTATATTGCACTAGTGTCTAGCCTAATTGTCATCTTCATCATGAGTCATGTGAACCTAAGCTTCAGTTTATAATAGAGTAGTTTATTTTACTTGTGTCCCCTAATTAAAATGATCCCAGGCTGACATGAGTTTAAGTAACACAGCATGCTAGTATTCTTTTGGATGATGTTAGCTCTCGAAAACTAAAAGATGATAGTTACTGAATACAAAGTAGGTCAACTTTTAAAGAATTGATCTGACTTTGTTCATTCACTGGCTTGTTACCTATCAGATTTGAATAATTAACAGGTGTAATAAAAATATTTTCTATAAAAAGTCAGGGGAGAGTTAATATTATTCATTTGAAAGATTTGCCAAAATTGTGTCAACTGTGATGGTTGTTTTGCTGTCCAGGATTTGTGTATTTTTCCTCCCTTTTCTTGCCATCTATGTTTTTTGATATGCTAGTTTATCAAGCCTGTTTACCCAAAGTTGGACATATTGAGGAAGAAGAAGGGAAATCTAATTTTTTTTAATTAGCAGCTCTTGTTCAGCTAGGAAAGACAGTGACATTATACACAAAAATTGATTTTTAAGTTATTTAAAGTAATGTATCTTAGTACAGTCAGGCTGCTATAACAAAATACCACAGACTGGGTAGCTTATAAACAACAGAAATATTTTGCTCACAGTTCTGAAGGCTGGGAATTTCAAGATTTTGACTCCGGTATACTTGCCTTCTACGAAGGGTCATCTTCCTGGTTCATAGCCAACATCTGCTCACTGTCGCACTGTGACTTTGTACAGTAAAAAAAGCTAGATATCTCTCTAGAGCCTCTTCTCTAAAGGCATTCATTTCATTTGTGAGAATTACACTCTTCATGACTTAAGCACCCATCAAAGGTCTCATCTTTTAATACCATCATTTTGAACATTAGTATTTCAACATAGGAATTTTGAGGAACACGAATGTTCATACCGTAACATAATTATTCTATCTTTGTCTTTCATATGAGTTATTGAGAAGTGCTTTATTATATGAGTAACACTGATATTTTTAATGATGAGAATTATTTATCATTTATCTCATTGTTATGACAGTAATTATAATATTAAAATATTTCTTTAAAATTGTAATTAGACTTGATCATTGTATATAGCATCTTTATTTGCTGTTATTTTTATATTGGATTATTGCTGTTTACAACAAAAACTTCAGTAGGAACCCCCTTTGAGGAAGAAGCTCCTAGTTTCTACCTTCTTGACCATTCATGTAGGGCTCCTCTGAGTTCTTAGACATTTATTTCCTTTTTTATAAGTACCTGTCTTTCTCTTCTTCTCCCTCCGTCTCTGATTTTAATCAATGAATCATTTGTAAGATATTTATTGAATGCCTTCCCTTCTACAAAGCATTTTTCTAAGCACTAGAAATCAGTGGTGAAAAGACAACGTGATACCTGCCCTCCCAAAGCCCTATGAAAATGGAGCTTAGATCTCAGTGAATGTCTGTGAACAGCAAGAAAAATAGAAGGGGTGAGGAAGGAAAAGGAGCCTGTTCTTTTCTCCTTCTCCTATCGCTTTATTATGAGATACTATGTATGTACACAGAAATGTGCTTTAGCCATATATCACACTTTAATGAGTTATTATAAAGCAAACTCCTGTGCAGTTACCAGTTATATCAGTAAATAGTAATTTCATCAGCCCAGACCACACCCCACCTTCACAACTTTGTCCTTCCCCAAAAAGATAATCACTGTCTTGGTTTTCATGTTACTTACTTGCCTTATTTAAAAGGTTTTTTTAAAGTAGTTTTACCACCTGTCTAATGCATCCTTCAGGAGTGTTGTTCCAAGGATTGCTAGGTTGTGTAAGTGGCTCATAATTTCTATGTATATATAGTTTGTTTTTGAACTGCATGTGAATGAAATCATGTTGAATATGTTCTGTGTCTTATTTTACACAGCACTATGTGGGCTTTATCCATGTCTGTTTAGCTGTAATCACTTTTATTTCTGTATAGTTCCATGATATGCATATAACACAAGTTATTTATTCATAATATCTGTTGATGGCTGTTTGGATTGCTTTCAGTTTGGAGCTCTTACTAACAGCTATAAAACATTCTTAAACATTTATCCTGTTATATTCTTGAACATTAATGTTGATTCGTAAGCATTTAAGACTGTAAACCTAGGAGTAAACTTGTGGTTTATACAGTAATAATCAGTTTTCAGCCTTTACTTGAGAATGCCAAACCTAGTGTTGGGCCTTGGTGAGTGTTCCCATTTCTGCAGGTCTTCTTCAGTACTGGGTATTATTAAACACACTTTGGGATTTTTGTCAGTCTGGTGTGTTTGTAATGGTTGTCTCTTTGTGGTTTAGTTTTCTATTTTTCTTTTTAATTATAAGGTTGAAAGCTTCTATTTTCATGTTGGTTTGCCTTTTTTTGTGTGTGATGTGTCTGCTTAAATAAGCCTTATGCCCATTTTTCTACTGAGTTGTATGTTTTAGTAGTATGTTGAGTATTTTGTTTAATATATATAAATATTTTCTCTGATTGTTGTTTCTCATTTTACTCTTTCTAAATGACTCAGTAAGTTGGAGCATCAAACTATGACTGAAAGGTTATAGGTTTGATTCCTGGTTCGAGGACTCACCTGGGTTGTGGGTTGTCTCCAGTCCAGGTGTGTATGGGAAGCAACCAGTCAATGCCTCTCTTTCTTACCAATGTCGTCCCCCGACCTCCCTCTGTCTCACTCTCCCCCTCTTTCACTTTCTCTGTCTAAAAGCAATGGGGGAATAAGTCTTTAATGCATAGACATTTTGTTATGTTTAATGTAACCAAATGTACCACTTTTTCTCTATAATTAGTGTTTTGTATTTTTAAAAGTTCTTTCTTTATTAATCCTTTCATGAACAGTCTGAATAATCACCAAAGATAAAGTCTCTGAAGAACCTTTTTTTTTAATCATTCTTTTATTTATTTGTTTGTTTGTTTGTTTTTGTTTTAATTTTATTGTTGTATTACATCCATCTCCTTTTTGCTCCCCTCCGTCCCCCTCCCCACCCACACATTCCCCCCAAAGTCAGTCCCACCTGTTGTCCATGTCCATGGTTCCTTTATACTAGGTTCTTGTCTAAGCTGCTCCCCATTCTTGCCTCTGCCTCCCCCTCCCCCCAACCCCTTTTCCCCTGAACACTGAAGGCCTATTCATTGTATTCATATATTTGGTTCTGTTTTGCTTGTTGTTAGTTTTGCTCATTATTGTCCTGTAATGAGTGAGATCATATGATACTTGTCCTTCACTGACTGGCTTATTTCACTAAGCATAATACTCTCCAGTTCCATCCATGTTGTTGCAAAGGGTAAGAGTTCCTCCTTTCTTTCTGCTGTGTAGTATTCCATGGTGTAAATGTGCCAAAGTTTTTTGATCCAATCATCCACTGATGGGCACTTAGGCTGTTTCCAGCACTTGGCTATTATAAATAGTGCTGCTATGAACATAGGTGTACATAGGTTCTTATGAATTGGTGTTTCAGGATTCTTTGGGTATAGTCCAAGTAGTGGAATTACTCGATCAAAAGGCAGTTCCATTTTTAATTTTTTAAGGAAATCCCATACTGTTTTCCACAGTGGCTGCACCAGCCTACATTCCCACCAATGGTGTATGAGGGATCCCTTTGCCCCACATCCTCGCCAACACTTGTCTGTTGATTTGCTGATGATTGCCATACTGACAGGTGTGAGATGGTATCTTATTGTGGTTTTAATTTGCATCTCTCTGATGACTAGTGATGTTGAGCATTCTTTCATATGCCTCTGGGCCCTTTGTATATCTTCCTCAGTGAGTTGTCTGTTCAGGTCCTTTGCCCATTTTTTAATTGGGCTGTCTGTCTCCCTGGTGTTGAGTCGCATTAGTTCTTTATATATTT